>VVHJ01037594.1:25483-38556 GCA_015107715.1 Tylochromis polylepis
GTGTGTCTGTGCTCAGAAAGGGGGACAAACACTGATCTGTGAGGACGATAAGTCCGGACACCAACCGTGCTGTTGCAACTATCAGGAGGAACAGTGAGCCGGTGCAGAGCATCACTTTATTCCCCGTTACTGTAATAAATTTTCATCAATGTGAATAAAATGCAGTTTTAGAATGACTCCGCATTTGTAGCCAGCTAATTGTCTTTTATACATCTTGTTTTGTTCCTGCTGTTTGGACACGATTTCAGCGTTGAAAGGTCAGTTTGACCCTCCTGAAAACATCATCCTGATGGGAGAAATTGAAATTTGGAGCACCTTTTGGATTTCACCACAAATCAGTGATGGAAAAAAAATGGTTTTTTTTGTTGTTTTTATTTTTGTCATACTATTAACATCCATGTGCAGACTGCTGACTGTCAGTTAGTATTAACCATAGCCTCTGTACAACGATAGCAGCCTCATGCTGCTAACTGCTGGTCAGCCCACTCCCTGCTACTGTACAAGCCTGCGGTCAGTTATCTCTCCTGTCAGCATGTGCTGCTGAATAGTGATATAGCTTGACAGGTATTAGATGTTATCATATCACGTGTCTGTGGCACGCTGAGCTTTGATGCAGGGGTCTAACATAGGGAAGTTGTGTGTAAGATCAGTGATTCATAACACTATTTGTATTATATCATGCAGTTTTGCAGTGTATTAAAATAGCATGCAAAAACCATGTTTCTCTTACTGAGCTTCTGATGGTGACTGCTGCTTGAAACATACTGTTGTTATCTGTCCACTGATATCAAATTTTAGTTCATCAGGTATCTGCCATTGTGCTCAGACACTCTTGTGCAAACAGGTTTGAACCTCAGCTTTTAGTTCCAGAGATGTTCTTTCTTTCTTGTGCTTATGACCTCTATGTTTTAATGTGTTACATTCCTGATTGGTAGCTTTCTAAAAGATGAGAGATCAGATCCTTTGTGCCGTTTACTATATTTTCTGAATGTGCAGGGTGAAAATAAAATAAAAAAGTGCATCTTATAAACAAGGCCAAATGTGGAAATCTGTTTATGAAAATAAAGAATATATTCACTACAAAAAAAGAGGGGGAGAGCACAATAGTCTGTTCATCTTATAAATGAGTCCTGAAACTTGCACATGTGTCTTTGTGGTCATGGCTACATCTAAGGTCTAATTTATGACCAGGAATCACACATCCTAACTCCAAACATCTGTTTTATCTGAAGAACCAGAGAAACCACATTCTGTCCTTGTCCTCCGCAACAATACAGATGTCCTCTTCCTCTTCTTCCTGTCATAAGACACAACTACCTTCCCTATACAAGGCAGGCCTCTGCTTCTAAACAGAATTCTCACTTAGCTGACTGGAAGGGATGTGAAACTGAAGTGAGCAAATCTAGCTCAAATGTGTCATCATATAAACAAAATGTAGCTCTTTCTTTACGTCGGTGCCCATCTCGCAGTCATCAGGCTGCCCTTTGTAAGTGATGTAAAGACTCGCTGAATCGCATTAAAACTGACGGGGATGGGCTGAGGCTACTTATCTTGGGTGAAGAAACAGGGTTGTCTGCAGCTCTGATAATACTAGTCAAACCAAGAAAACACGGGGCTGCAGTGAGTAGATAAGGAACCGTTTAAGTCTGCTTCGTACAGAGTGTGAGTGTGTACTCCACGGTTTCTGTTACATGAGCAGGGATTAAACTGTCCCAGGAGACAGCAGGGGACTACAGACCACCTCCTCTGGCCCATCAGTGTCTGTGCACCATTTCTTCAAAAAGGGTATCTATCCATCCATCTATCTATCTATCTATCTATCTATCTATCTATCTATCTATCTATCTATCCATCTATCTATCTATCCATCCATCCATCTATCTATCTATCTATCTATCTATCTGCGCGCCTTTACGCAATACCGATCTCAGACATCGCAAACATGTTGTAAACATCAATGAGCGCGTGATTCCCGCCCACCATGCCAAAAAGTTCTGAAAGACTTTATTTGCCCCACCTCTTCTGTTCTCACTCAAGGAAAAAGTAAACAGCTCGGCGTATAAGCACCTTATCGCTCACGAGCAGGCGCGTAATAACCGCGCTGCGCTATCCATGGTATCGAAACAAAAAACAAGCGAGAAGAGAACTGCGGCAGATGTGTTTGTGGCAGGTTGTTTTCCGGTGATGCAGGTGGACAATAGAGGGCCGAGGTCGTTCTGTTCCCAGAGAAGGCAAAAGGATGACATGTGAGCTTCTGAGTAGACTGTTGGCACTTTGCGTGATAGCCTGCGTCGCGCGAGCGGGTTCCACCTTCCAAGACGCACGAGATATCGAGGAGAAAGGTAAGGCATCTTTTTTTTTTTCTGGAAGTTTTCTGGAAGGCGTTAGTGTGCTCCTGACATGCCATTTCACATAGTGCTCTCACATTTCCAATTTGCCCCCCTCAGTGTCCATTCTCCTGAAAGAAGAACCACAAAACCCCAAGTGCTTTGCTGAAGGGAGGAAGGACTTCACGTGCTTCTGGGAGGAAGATGAGGAGAGAGCTGGCTCTGTGGATCAGTACTCCTTTACATACACTTACCAGTAAGTCACACTCATTATTAGATAAAAGGAGTCTATGTGGTGATTTTTCCCTTTATTTCTTTTTCATATTACATAACCTACAATGACAGTATTTCAGGATTAGTGGATTTGTGTAGTTTAAGGAGATACTTCCAGGGTTTTTTCAGAGCTTCAGTTTCAGAGCCTATTATTTAAAAAAAAAATCCAAATGCTTGATTTGGTTACAAAACAAAAAAGTAAAATAAAATATTATTATCACAATGTTTCTGTTTTCCTCTGTTCTGAGCAGAAATGAAAACAGCAGCAGGTGCCCCCTCAGAGCCATCCGTGCAGCAGGTGGGAAAATGCTGTTTGTCTGCCATCTGAATCGAGTTCAGATATTTGTCCGACTGGACATCCAAGTTCATCGGGAGGGAATGCTGATCCACAATCGCAGCCTCAGCATCGAACTCTTCTGTAAGTGATGTTTTTTTCTGCAAACGGTGCTACTGCCAACAAATTCTACTAAAGTTTAGTCCTAGATTAATGCTATATAAATATGTTTTCAGTATTTGTGCCTTACATTCTGCACTAACATGGTTCAAAATGATGGGTAAATGAGCTATGTACCTGCTGAGTGCCTAAAAACAAAGTTGTGTATTGTAGGTTGAAATAACTGCTATCATCTGCCCATTTCTACTAAGTATGCATGCAGCATTGCATCAAGGTATCTACAGATTTAGGGGAAGTGTTTCAGAGTGAGACTTTTTGCGGGGAACAGTCTTCCCTTAACTGCTATGTAACTCTATGTCTGTTTGCAGTTATTCTGGACCCTCCTGCTAATGTAACGGTGAGCAGCACGGGTCAGCAAGGCCAGCTGAATGTCAGCTGGGTGCCACCTCCTCTGAAGTATATGGATGATAGCATGATGTATGAGGTCTTCTATTCTCTGGCCAACAGCCACATCGGGCAGGTAAAGCAGCCTCACCCATTTGAAAGTTAAACTCTGAGCAGCAGGTTTAATGATGACGCACATGGACTTTTTTGGGCTATTTTGCAGGTTGAAGTGGCCCGGGCATGCTCAGAATATATCTTGAGAGGCCTGCAGTCCAGTAGAAAGTACAAGGTGCAAGTCCGTGTAAAACTGGATGGGGTTAGCTTCAATGGCTACTGGAGTGCTTGGAGTGAACCGGTGTTCATGGAAACTCTTCCTGCAGGTGGGTATTCACATCAAAATGCATGACAAAAATGTATTATGTACCCCAAAAGCACTGGCATCTCTTGAAAGGGACTAAATGATGCCATTTATTTTTTTTTTACTATATTCAGAGATCTAATACACATTGATTATTCTGTTCCTCCCCTAGAATTTGATCCACTCATCATCTCCCTGACGCTCATCATCTCTTTCATCTTCATTGTCCTGTGTCTTGCTATGCTCCTGTCCCATCATAGGTCAGTCAGCCTGGCCCACACAAACAGATGGCTTATTGTCTGGTCTCAAAAAATGTTCTTCAAGAATTTTAAGTACCAATAATGGAAAACACAATTTGTGAATTATATCTTGAGAGTGTGTTCTTTTTCTAGGTCCCTTATAAAGAAGATTTGGCCAGCTATTCCTACCCCTGACAGCAAATTTCAGGGTCTTTTTACCATTTACGGTGGGAACTTTCAGGTAAGAAAAATAACAAGAGTCTACAGCCATGCAGACCAAGCCTTAGCCTGGCACAATGATGCTTTGAGCTAAATGCTAAAGTAACATGCTCACATCAATACCTTCATATTCTTTTTTTTATTTTTCTATAGGAGTGGTTAGGGGAGACCAATGGAGGTTTGTGGTTGACGCCAACTTTCATCTACTCAGAAGAATGCCCCACTCCTCTGGAAGTACTCTCAGAACTCAGCCTATGCCCCTCACTGTCCTCCCCACCTCTGCCACCCAAGGCCTCTAGAGCTTTGAGTGCAGTCAGGAATGAGGGCAGGGAATTGAGGAACAGGCTTGAAGAGAGAGCGCTGCTGGTCGGAGACAATTTAGATGGTGAGACCGATGGGGAGAGAGCCACACCGCACGACCACTGGTTATTGGACCGCTTGCGGGCACTCCACCAGCACCAGATTCCCTGCTCCCAGTCTTCTCTGCTGGAGTCTCAAGACACCTACGTCACCCTCAGTGCCAACAACAATAGTGGCGATGAGCGCATGGATAGCAACCTTGAGGAAGCCGTGCCCCTTGAGGCTCTTTTTCCCTCTGGAAATACAACATTGTGTGAATCTCACTCTGACCTGGGATCAGCGCCTCAAAGCTCTGGATCAGGTTGCATTTCTTCCCAGTCCAGTTTTGAGTACCCAAACCATGCCTGGATTCCCAAAGGCCCCGGGTACACCTACATGGCAGTGGCGGACTCTGGGGTCTCTATGGATTATAGCCCCATGAGCAGAGTTGATGAAAATGGAAAAGTGGCTGTCTACACCAACGAGTACAAGAATGCGATCCCTGCTCACAGGAAACCCTTCTTGGTGAGGCAGTACCCTGTCCATGATGATGGCTGAGACGAAGCTAAACTGTTTTAAAACAGGCTCTGTAAAGGGAATTTGGATATTCACCCAAGGCAACATGGCTTCCCTCAACTGTTAAGAAAGTAACTGGGGAGGTGACTGACACCACAGTGTAAGCTAAAGAATTCTGTACAGGACACTGAGGGAGTGAACTTTCTGAGTCTCTCCACCATGAAGAGTTTTGTAAAACTTTATGTTAAGGCATACAAATTGACCATTAACAGGTTTCCTATTAGCATGCATACTGGTTCTTTATTAGTCATTATAAAGCACTTTCTGATGCTGCAGTCTGCACCATATACTACAAATATAAGTAATTTGCCATCTAATTACTCCTTATTGATGGTAAATAAGGAAGTAGTTATTCATGACTTACTGCCAAAATAATAGCAGTTTTCCTTTTATAGCATTTAATGAATATGGGGTATTCTTGTGAAAGACTTCACAAAAGTAATTGTTAATAGTATTAAAATAACTTTTAAAAAAATTCTATTATATATAATTTTTCAAGTCTAGTAGTTTGACACATGTTTACTCATTCTGGTTTCCCATTCTAAAGCTGATTCATCTTCACACTTAGCAAATCCATGATAGCAAACAACTTCTGCAATAAACAGAGTAATGGGTCAGGCCTCTGTCACACAGCCCTAGAGATTGGCTGGCAAGCCCCTGGCAACTGCCAGTTGCTAGAGAAATGGTTGGCGAATGTTAGGGGCCTTCCACATTGAAAAACCTGTAGGTTGACAGAGGTGCAAAGGAGGAAGAAGTACAAACTTAGCACAACTAACTCCATCTCCTTTATTAATGGATAGCATATTTTTGTTATCATATCAGGTGTTTAAGGCTTAGAATAAATGTACTGCTTTAACTTAATTTTATAAATTTCAGCTGATAAAGCTTTTATATTTCTCAGCATGAGGCACCATTTAGCACCCTAATTCACACACAAAGCTACACAGACAAATGTGAACTTGATGTTTTTTCTAGTTAAAGCAGAACTGTCGATATTTCATGCTTTCTGCGCAGCATAACAGAATTTTAGGTTAACAAAGCAGCAGGAGTTAGCCTCTAGCTTTTACGTCTTCTTGTTAGAAGTAAAACGACTTTCACATTTCTTAGCTTACTTGAGCACTTGAGTCTCAGTTGTAGGCTCAAACTTCAAGTGTCTGCAATCTTTGATAAATTGTATTGTTACCGACATTAAACTGTGAAATAGCACCAAGTCAGTCATCCAATTACCAGAAAACTGCTACGAAAATCAAAAACCCTATTTTGGTAAAGGTGTCTAAATACATTGTGATACCATATGTACATATTTAGCTAAATTTATTCTTTTTTTTTAATTCACAGAATGGCTATTGGGGATCAAATGTGCAGTAGCTATCCTCAAATGAAAGGCTGTTAACAATATGAGCTAACACTTTTCCTCTGTTCCTCTTATATGTCTCTAAGTGTGTGCTCAAGATATTTCTCAACCTCTGCAAATTTTGAAAAGACTGAAACCAGCAATGACTAGAAACAATTACCCTGTGTGCATTTAAAGTTTGATATTCTTCTGTGCTGCTGCGGCGCCATTTTTGTCCAAAGTACAGCCAAGCTAGCACTGTCACAAAGTGCTAATGAAAGCTGTGTTTTTTGCTAACAGTAGCACTAGCATGCTAACGTTTTTTCATTAAGCACAAACTATACCTGAGCCTAATGGGGATGTGATGGGATTTTGTTAAAAAAGTGCTTCAGAATGATTCATTAAATTTCACAACAGCCACTTTGATATGAAAAGTAGGTAAACACAGGTATACAGTCTCTCCTTATTATAATGATCGTAGTGTATGGTATGTATATATGTCTGTATCACTTCCTTAAAGGGTGGGCCAATCTGAAGAAACATTGTACAAACATTGTCATGTAGCAGTTATTAATATCTATGTATACTTTTCTTCAGCACACCACCAAATACAGATCGAAGGCCTGGTAAAAACCTGTTTTTTGATAATCATATTAATTAAGGCTTTTTACAAGAACAAGCTTGTCATCACAGCTACATTACAAGCTGTTGTTACTTAATTTTCTGCTGTGAAAAAAACAAACTGTGCAACAGTTGTGATTTTTTCAAACTCAGATTACTCAACATTAAGTGTATATTATTCCAAAACTACAAATAAACTTAGATGGTAAACGGACTGATTCTTATATAGTGCTTTTCTACTCTCCTGGAGTACTCAAAGCACTCTATACAACATGCCACATTCACCCAATCACTATCTTCTATACTTTTTTTTTAATTTTTTTTTTTACGTGCTCCAACTACCATTTACACACATTCACACTCCAATGAATGCATTGGAGAGCAACTTGGGGTTAGCATCTTGCCCAAGAATATTTGGCATGCAGACTAGGGGGAGCTAGGGATCGAACCACTAACCTTCCGATCAGTAGATGACCTGCTCTACCACCTGAGCCACAGCTACCCCTGCCACTTAGCTTGGCTAACATTTGCTAAAACCTATAAAGCTATGTCTTTTTAAAAATGATTATGACAAATCTGGCAGCCATCTGCAGCTACGAAAAAGTATGCCCTCTTTCAGTTGATGGAACCTCCATTGTATTATTGTATGGTCTTTACCTCACAATATAAAGGGCTTTGAGGCCACTCTTGTTGTGATTTTGACGCTATAAAAATAAAATTGAATTGAATTCAGTTCTAGAGCTTTACGTGACAGGTGTACTTAGTCTTTTGTATACTGCTCCTGCATTTTGGCTTTGTTTTCGATAAGTAATATATATGTTTAATATGTCATTTGTAGTTGTTCATTTGAGGTTTTTTAAATTTTAAGAACTTTTGGATCATTTCCAAATGTGAAACTCACTGTACTTGTACATAATAAAACAGTTTTTGTTTTCTATTTTTATCACAATTGTTTGAGACAATGATCAAATCTGTAAATTGCTGTCATTTCCAAAAAAGAAAAAAAAAACCCTAATCTTGAATTAAAAGAAATCTAGTAACCACTACTAATGCAGGGTATGTGGGGAAATTGTAAGCCAATATCCGTTTTCAACAATCACTCCAAAAGAATGATTTCCATACTTCTGCAAATCCTTGTTTACCTTTGTTGCTCAAAAACATCTAGCAACTGAAATCATTCAGTTACTCTGAAACCACGTTTCTGAACACTGTTGAATTATTTTAGTCCAGCAAAGTGTGATACGACAGAAAAACAAATTTTATAGCGCAAAAACTGACAACTGTCTTTCACACTTAGTTTACAAGAGCTTTTTTTTTTTTTTTAAATAATAAAGTCGCCTTTTCCCCCAACAAACAGCGTCTAGCTCTTTACTAGGGGGAACTCCCTAATGTGTATTTCTTTATGCTTAAATATACAGAATGTAGACTCTTTAAAGGCATAATGACAGAAACTTATTTCATTTTGTAATTTATTTCAATGTGATATCAGCTACTGAAGTCTTGAGTTTCACAAATTCTGATAAAAGAAAGACAAACAGAAAAGCATTACACTGTGTGTTTATTTTAATTTACAATGTGTTTTATAGACTTTTTGCTCTGTGTCATTTTGTCTTATTATTAAGGCACTCGCTGACAAAAATGTTGGAAAACCACTGTTTAGTTTAAGACATATTCCTTAAAAGTCTATGTAAAGCCTGATAATGTGTTTGATTAACCTTCATGTCATTTAAAATTCAAACTCATTAAATATTGTACTGCTACAACTGTTATGGTCCTTTTTACCTGATATCTGAAGGAAGAGCTTTTTTTTCCCCTTTTTTGATAACTGTCTGTACACAAAATTCTTTTCAGACCAACTTAAACTCCATTAAACCATCAGGAAAAATAAAGAGCTTCCACTCTTGGGCTACACCTGGCCTGTCATTATAGTCTTCGGTAAAAGAAGGGTCTGTGATTCCTCTCCCGGAAAGGTAAACGTGCCACACTTCCTGTACTGCAGCTGCTGCAGCTTCATAACCTCTGTCCTGGTCCAGAGTACAGCGTACCTGGAAATAGCGGTCAAGTACATCAAGGATTGGATCAGTTGCAGATGGATCCCCACCGGTGTTCACCTCCGACAAGAAAGAGGCAATAATGCGGCAGGGGGCTGAACTTGAACCCCGCTGTTCCAGGACTTGCGTGAGAAAGGCAGCAGTGTCACACAGCAGCGCAGCAATGTGTGCAGCACAAGACTTCTCCCCAGGGTGAAATCCACTTTGGCTGCCGCCCCCAGGACCACACAGGAAGCTCTCCAGTCTGTCGATTATGATGAGTGAAGGTGGTGTGGGGGACATGTTGGTAGGCTCATGAAGGCTGGCCACCTGCTGGAGGAGTTCCTTCACTGTCCTGGGATATGAAAACTTGATTTTCTTTGACAAAATAAATAAATAAATAGATTATTAATAACAACAACAACAAAAATAATAATAAATACATAAACACACAAAAAATGAAAAGCTACATCAATAATGGTAAATAGTCAACCACCTCATTTTATCACAGAAAAATACTTTTTTAATCTAGGGCTACAATTAAGTTTTTGTTTTAATTGCTGGGTAACGTTTCAGGCAATAAAAAAAAAGTTTTTCTTTTCACTGATTTTTTTTTTCCAGAGAAAAGAAAAATTGTTCTTTTTCACATTTTAATAATTGATCAACAAATTATTATGGCATTGTTGCCTGTGTTGTATTATAATCATAACCTGATACTTTATCCAAATCCATGTGACACACGGTGATAAATCATACTTAATATTCATAAAGAGGAATAAATGCTCAATTGTTTAATTACTTGTGATTACATGCGAGTTTCTAATTGTCTAATTGCCATCAAACCCTCAAAAACCATCTGTTATCATAGATATTAACAAGTCAGTGTCTTTCTGTTGTGTTGGAACCCTAAACCACCTTAAAGCTAAACTTGACATCGGTTTTTTCTTATAATATTTCTTTGTTTCCCTCACCCAAAAAAGGTTACTAGATAACAATAAAAACGGGAGTAAAAAAAAGAGGGGTATCACGTCTGCTAAAATGTTATTTTAAACATCTGTACAGGTCTATAACGTTTATATATTCATATTATGAAACGTAAATAACATTAAAGGATTGGATGATCTGCAACTAAATGACTAAATAATTAAATTAAATACGAGCACCTATGTTGGAAGAAGTGGGAACTTCCATGACAACAACCCTCAAAACATTAACACACAAGTCACCTGGGCTACTAAATCATTGTTTATCACGAGTGTTTCTTTTTTTTTCACTTTTGCAAATCTGGGCACAGTTTGAACATAAAACGACCTCTACCTTTAGAGTTTCTGGGCTCAGGTTGGGAACACATCTCTGCAGAGACACTGGAAGGCTCTGAATCTGAGTCTGGGTGAAGAACATAACTTTTATGCCCATCTCCGCGGCAGCTGTCACTGCAGCCAAAAGCAGCACGGAGCGGCTGAGGCTGTGGTCTCCGACCACCAGGGTGCTGCAGGTCGTTAGTGACGGAGTAATAACTGTGACGTCCTTCTTTAAACCGGGTTGTGACATAAACGTCCTAAAAACGAGCGTCAAAATATCCGCCATGTCTCGTAATCTAATACTCAACACTTTTCTGTCCAAAAATGACACTCTGGCTCAAGCTTCCCGCGTTTGTTTACATGGTGCACGATGGTGTTCGTGCTGCTGCGGTCCGGGTGTAACACATTGTGTCCATTGTACCGTTCCGCTCGGACCACATGGTTCATATTTCTATTGGCATTTTCACCGGTGTGTTCGCGTAGCTTGAAAGGATAAGCTCGATATTGCCAACGCAAAGTTTATGAATCTATAGCGCGAGGAAGACGAGCTCAAAATGCGTTGATATCAGTGTTTCCTGCGAATCCTTACACAACTTCCGGCATGTCGGATAATCACAGCATCAGCTGTTATGGCCAAGATGGCGCATCAGCTGGCAGAAGTGGAGGCTCCCCTGGACACAAACCAAGCCGGGGAGCAAGGAAAGGGTGTTTTGAGGCGCTGTAGGGGGCGACCCAGGCTCACAGACTCCGACCGAGCGCAGAGGCGGCTTGAATCCAGAAAGAAGTACGATGTCAGGAGGGTGTACCTCGGAGAGTCGCACAAGCTGTGGAGTGAGCTCCGCAGGCGGACCGGTCTGAGCGACGCCGGGCTGGCAGAATATCTCATCCTACTCAACTCCACCTATGGAGAAAAATACCAGCAGAAATACTGCGGGTAGGAATGTGCTGCAGACACGTTATCTAGCCAAAGTGGTATATTGACTAGCTGTTTGTTCTGTCAGACATTGCTCTTCACATTTGTGCTAGTTTTCATCTTAAAGGGCACTTACTGTTATCACTGGACTCTACAAGGGTATATTTTCATAATTCACGGTTCAAAAATAATGCTTGTTCAGTCCCTCTGTTCATTCTCGCTCCCCCTCCCATTAAGCCAACTCAGTTCTGATTTGCTGCCTTTAGCAAACAGAAGGTTTGAACAACAAGTGGGAGGAGCTTCTGTGCTCACAGCCAGACATGTATGACAGATGACCATATTAGGGAGATCCAGTCTCTCAGACATCATACAGAGCCAAGAGTGTATAAAAAAACATTGTCCAACACAACTGTTAACACCATATTTAATACGAGTACCCACCATTGTAACAGTATGATTTAAAAAACAACCACAAAAAAAAACCAAGCAAAAGCACACTAGTTCAACTTTAGATAAGTACTGTTTGTTTGTTGGGTCTAATCTGACTTTTCCAAATGATGCATTTCTGTGCTGCAGGAAGAAGATTGCCCCAGAAGTCTCAGCAAAACAGAAAACAGGTGTGTGGAGCCATTATTACATGGAGATATTTCCAATTTAAGCACATGGGGTTTGGGGTTGGGAATACAGTCTGTTTAAAGCGGCTCAGTTATTTGGGTGTATCGAACTGGAGCTTGCCTAATTTTTTTCTAGGGAAAAGTGCTAGCATGAAGTTAATTGCACAGACAATAAAGATCCAAAATTTCACAAAGATCTAGAAGAACAGTGTTGGAGTTATAACTTAAAAAGAGTATTGTATTATACATTTCTCATTATTTTTTTAAGCAGTGTGTGGGGAATTATTTACTTATTCCAAGATAAAACTTGAGTACAGTCCCACACCTCAACACAAATCCCTATCCTAAAGTGGATATACATGAAATGTTTCTCATATTGTTTAAGTGTGAACAGAAATGTTACTGCATTTGCATTTTTTTATAACGAAAAAGTTTTCAACATTATCAACATGTTATGAAAAATGAAAAAAATTGTGTTAATTACATAACTGTATGTTAAATGCGATCAAAACAGTCAAACTATAACTTATTTAAATTTCGGCTGGTCTCCTCTTCAAGAGGATCTCTTTGTGCACCTCTTTCAGTGCTGCTACTATTCTTAGATCACTCCCTAGGTGTCTCGTTCTGAACGATTGCACCCTCCATCTGCAAATTTACCATCTACCTCAAACTTGTGGCATAGAGCAGTGTTTCCCAACCGCTGTGTGCCGTGGAAGATTATCTGGCTCCACCTGATTAGTATTCTAAGTGACCGGTGTGAGTAACGGGCAGAACAATTACATTCTCTTCCACTAGAGGGCAGTACAACTACCTGCTCTAATTAAATGGGTTGCCAACTGCCAGTAAAACAGAAGAAGACGAAGAAGAAATTATGTAATAGTCATGCTGTGAGTGAGACAACGCAGCGCGTAATAGCAATAGATAAATATTTGAAAAGAAAAAGTAGTCAGTCTGACCTGGGTCCTGGAGAAAACTCCGACCGAGATGAAGGCCCTAGCATGAGTAGTGGTCAGAAGAAAGCACAAAAGGTATACTGGGGACAAACCGAGCCAATTCTGCTATGCCTGGTGCGCGGGGAAAAATGATCAATATGCTTTTTGTGACATTTTTGTTTGGTGGTGTGCCGTGTGATTTTTCTAATGTGAAATATGT
>VVHJ01037595.1:0-10544 GCA_015107715.1 Tylochromis polylepis
TGCATGTTCATAGACCTCTCTGCATTGAATCATATCTGTTATTAATCTCTGTCTCTCTTCCACAGCATGTCTTTATCCTGTTTCCTTCCCTCACCCCAACCGGTCGCAGCAGATGGCCGCCCCTCCCTGAGCCTGGTTCTGCCGGAGGTTTCTTCCTGTTAAAAGGGAGTTTTTCCTTCCCACTGTCGCCAAAGTGCTTGCTCATAGGGGGTCATATGATTGTTGGGTTTTCTCTGTATCTATTATTGTACGATCTACTGTACAAATACTAAGCGCCTTGAGGCGACTATTGTTGTGATTTGGCGCTATATAAATAAAATTGAATTGAATTGAATTGAATTGAATAAATCCCCAACAGAGTCACCAGCAAAGCATCAACACCACCTCCTCCATGCTTCATGGTGGGAACCATGCATGTAGAGACCATCCGTTCAGCTTTTACGCGTCACACAAAGACACGACGGGTGGAACCAAAGATCTTAAATTTGGACTCATCAGACCAAAGCACAGATTTCCACTGGTCTAATGTCCACTCCTTGTGTTTCTTGGTCCAAAAAACATCTCTTCTGCTTGTTGCTTTTACTTACTAGTGGTTTCTTAGCAGCTATTTGACCATAAAGTGTCACAGTCTGAGGAAGCAGACTGCGTAAAGTGAGAATAGTGGACCCAAATGCAGAACACAGGAGGAGACGGTACTGAGCTTTAAACAAAAGGCGAGCCTTTATTAAGGCTGATAACAAGAATGCAAAACAAAACAGCATAAACAGTGGTGAGAGCTAAACTAAAATCTAAACTGGAAAAACTAGGAAAGACTATGATGACTATGAACATGATTTTGAGCAGGAGTATGAAAGAAACAATGAAATACAAGCATGAACTAGAAACAAGAACATGCCCTATAAAGAATCATGCAGACCTTGGAAACCTGAAGTAACGTGGAGGGAGGGAATACAGACAACCGGACCAAACTGAATGAAAACACACAGACTAAAAACCCACAAGAGGTGATCAGGGGAAGAGGAAACACATGGGGAAACAGCTGACACAAATGAACAGAACAGAACAGGGAAACAAGACTTTCACAATAAAACAGGAAACATGGAGAGACGTAGACATGACAACACAGGCTTGACAACATGAAATACGCAGACAAGAAATACATGACCACTAGCACAGAAGACGAGAACAGACTCACACATGGGGACATAGATGGAAACCTATACTAGAATAAAACTCAACTAAATCCTAATAATAATAATAATAATAATAATAATAATAATAATGATAATAATACCAACAACATAAGAACTTGATCCATAATATAAGAAATCAAAAATACAAAATAAACTCAAAATGCTGGATCATAGACCCAGCCCCTGACAATAAAGGCTTTATTCCTCTGAACAACTGATTTAGAGATGTGTCTGCTACTGGAACGCTGTGTGGCATTTATCTGGGCTCTAATCTGAGGTGCTATCAACTTGCAATTTCTGAGGCTGGTGACTGAGATGAATTTATCCTCAGCAGCAGAGGTGACTCTTGGTCTTCCTTTCCTGGGTCCTCATGTGATCAAGTTTCATCGTAGTGCTTGATGGTTTTTGAGACAGCACTTGGGGACACATTCAAAGTTTTAGCAATTTTCTGGACTGACTTACCTTCAGTTCTTAAAGTACTGATGGACTGTCATTTCTCTTTATTTAGCTGATCGATTCTTGCCATAATAATTTGACAGTTGTCAAACAGGGCTGTCAGCTGTTTACCAACCTGACTTCTGCACAACACAACTGATGGTCCCAACCCCATTAAGAAGGCAAGAAATTCCAACAAATGAACCCTGACAAGGCTCACCTGTGAAGTGAAAACCATTTTAGGTGACTACATCATGAAGCTCATTGAGAGAAGGCCAAGGGTTTGTAGTGCTGTCAACTAAGCAAAGGGTGGCTACTTTCAGGAATCTAAAATATAAAACATTTAGAGTTATTTATCAATTTTTTCTTTGCTACATAATTCCATATATCTTGCTTCATATATTTGATGTCTGCAGTATGTATCTACAATGTAGAAAGTAGTGAAAATAAAGAAAAAATATTAAATGAGAAGGTGTGTTAAATGTTTATATATTGTTCAGTATGGTACAGAAACTTAAATAAAGACTTTATAACTTCCCATTGATTCAGGTTCACTGTTGACTATAGGGAAAATCTGTTAGGTCCATCCTTGATCATTTTCATAATATAATTGCTAGATTCCATCAAAACATGCTTACCAGTTTCTGTCTCTCCTCATGGGGTCCTTTCTGTCATTTGCTAACACACTCTCGTATTCCCTCTCAGTCTTACTCACACACATACCATCCCACCACAGCACTACAGCCAAAATCCATTGGCTTTAACTTTAGCTGACTTTAAGCTTGTGCCATGTTTATATATCCATTTTCCATCATTTCTCATGCAGTATTATAGTTGACTCTGTGGTTAAACTTGGAGAGACAAAAGATAACAAACAGGCTTATTAAGTGCTGACAGACATGACTGATGGCTTTAGCTCCCAGGTCTGAGCCAGGGTGCACTGAACTCAGGTGCAGCTCCCTAGCTTTCCTAGCTTTTATTAGCCAGCAGATACTTTATTATTCAATGCTGTTAGCTTGGAGCTTTAGGATGCAGATTTGAGATTACATTGGTTGGTAGAAGGCGTTTAAGGAGCAGATGGGCAAAGTTATGAGAAGGAATACTTAAAATCAATGTTAATTTTCTCATTTTTGTGAAAAGCTGCAAGTTAAAAGTAAAATTTGAGTCATCTTAAGTTAAAGTTTTCCCTTTTAGTCCTCCATATTCCCTGTGAACTTTCTATTTGTGGATGATTTTTTTTTTCTCAGTGGCCTTTTTCCATTAACTCCCAAAAAGGTAAATTCAGCATGAAGAATGTTAGCCCACATAGTTAAACACCACACCAAAAAAAGCACAAATCTCATATAGAGAATCTTTGAATTTGCAGATTATTGTCTTAGTAATCAGTTGCCTCATATGACATCACAGAGACCACATATCTTAGAGCACTGATTTTGAATCATGTTTGTGTCTGTCTTACAAACACAGTTTTTAGCTCTATTTTAGGTCCTTTGATTAAAAAAATGAAATAGAATACATGAATAATGAAAGTGTATCAAAACCTTTGATTTATACTATACATCTAAATAGCTACTAAAATTTTGTTTAATTGCTTGTTGCTAACTTTGCCAACTGTCGAAAATACTCAGGGCTGCTTTTACTTCTAAAAGTCAAAATACTGATACAACACCACAAAGTCCCCCTAGTAGAATTAATAGAAAAGGTTGGGCATTTTAAGAAAAAAAAATATTAATTGAGGAAGCAAAAAATACTTAATACATATTATGGGTAGCCATGGCCACCACATAGTAAATGCGGCCACCCCATAACCAGTACCAAAGTATGGTAGGGGACTACATACTAGAACTCCAATAACTGTTATTTCTTTGCCAAAAATATTAAAATTGATACAATGCAGAATGGATCTGTGCTTTTATGTTGTTTATCCCAAATTCTGACCCTTTCTGTTGCAGCAGCAACTCATCAACCCAGAGAATGTCTTTCCTATCCTCTGTTGCATAATTTTGGTGAGATGCTCTTCTGTATATCTTGATTGTAAGGAGTGTTGTTTGAGTTACCATTGCTTTCCTATAAACTCAAAGTCATCTGGGAATTCTCTGACCTCTGGGATCAATAAGGCATTTTCTTCCAGAGAACTGCTTCTTACAGGATATTTTCTATTTTTTGGATCATTCTCTGTATAACTTAGAGATGGTTGTGTGGGAAAATCCCAGTAGGCCAGCGGTTTCTGAAAAAATCCATCTGGTTAGAACAACCATGCCACATTCAAAGTCACTCAAGTCACCTTTCTTTTGCAGTCTGTTGCTTGGGTGATCTGCAACAGGTCATCTTTTGCTGCCATGTGATTGGCTTATTACATATTTGTGTTAATGAGTAGCTGAATAGGTATACATAACAAAGTTGTTGGTGAATGTGTAAAATTATAAGGGTGACCGAAAAAAGGGGTCTTCTGCTTTCAGTAATATGCAGGTCTATGCAATAAACCATTCCACCATAGCAGTTTTTGGACAAAGCTGTGTCTGTTAAAAGAAACGCTTTTTTTATGGTTGTCAGGCACATTTACTTAACCGCCCACATCTTGTTTATTTACCTTTTCACAAACAGTAATGTAGAACTTTCAGTTTGTGGTTTCAAATGCAATTAAATGGTGTAAGTATTTCCTGACAAACACCGGTTTCACCATCTGCCCAACAGGCTGCCAGCAGGGTGGTGGCAAACCTGGCAGGGGAATAAATGCAACTCCCCCCCCCACCCCAAAAGTATTTTTCTTAACATCTGTTTTACATTTATTTTGGAGCACTTGAAACCAACAACATTAGTCAGGTTGTTGGTAGATTTGAACAGAGCCCTTTAGAAGAATCCAGCTCCAACTAGGAGCTAATGAGGTCAGTGAACAGGCACAGGCTGCAAAGCCAGTCAAAGGAACAGTCACATGGTGCAGAGGTCCCAGTCATAATGGAATTATGTGACATATTTTTTTTATCTTTTAAATGTATTTTTCAGCTCTTTTTTAAGTTTTAAACCCTTGAAATGCAATTTTTAAAAATGTTTTATACAGTTGTTGCACAATGTTTGTATTTCTTCCAGCTTCTTAGAAAATGTCTTCATTTTTGGGGAATATTACACCTTTTCTGTTTTGTTTTATTATGTTTTATGTGGTTTTGAGGATAGCCCTAATATCATAGGATAGCCCTGGTATCATAGTGTCCATAAGGGTTCAATGGATTATTCCAAGTGAGGTTGATATTGAATGCTTAGTTGTGACGCTCTTTCTCTTTGTGTGTTTCTTCTCAGGGACCATGACAACAGTCAGATTAACTATATGTATGCCCAGTATGTCAAAAACACCATGCAGCCTCTAAACATTGCCGATGTCACCAAGGACCAGCGCTTTCCTTGGACGGTTGGTACTCTTTTCTTTTCTTTTTATCTCGTTTTTTCATTTTTCTAAAGTGAGTAATTATCCATCTTTTTCTCACAGAGTGAAAACCCAGATCACTCTAGCAATCAGATAAAGAGTTTGCTCTGCACTCCCATCAGGAATGGCAAGAAGGACAAAGTCATTGGTAGGCTTTGTTTTGTTGCCTGAATACAATATTAACATTAGCAATTAGGAAGTAATATTCTATTCCATGTCCATATACATAAAAGGGAATAATAATTTTATCAAATTTTTTTTGATAATGTAATCAGGAACTCACTAAAGATTTTTGCATTAGGTACATACTGTAGAATTAAAGTGGCTTATCATTGTCTTCAATGAATATGTTAGTTTTGTTTTTCTTTAAAAGTAACGTAAATTATTTTTGTTTTGTAAAGCTATAGTACTGGCTAACCCTAGATTTTATGAGTTGTACCCTGAATCGGTTAACTGAGGGATATGTAGCATGCAAAGAGAATACTAATGACCTTACAATTAGTCTAGACTTTGACCAATATCCTCCTCAAAACAAATGAAAGCATTAAGTTAAATTGAAAGCAATGCAGGTTTGAAATAACTGACTAATTGGTGGCATTGTAGAAGTGCTTGTGTTTTGTGCTTCCATGGACTTTCTCCTGGTGCTCTGGTTTTCATTTTAAGACATGCTTGTTTGCTGTATGCAATTAAATAACACAGAATGAGAATAAGATTTGAACAGTACAGATCCTGCATTAATATGCAAACAATACTGCATCCCTAAGAAATTTAACCCAACTAAGTTCTTGATCAGAGTTTTTTTTTTTCAGTATGTTTTTTTCCAAGATTTTTCCGAAGGTGTTTACTCTAACATAGATTATTAGCTAGTTGTTTGTTGGTTGGTAAAAACCATCATGACACAGGATAAACTGGACTATTATTTCCTTTCTTAAAGGGCCCCCAAAAATGCAAATTTAAAAACTGGTTAATTATATACTGGCAAATGAAAAGCAAATGATATACTAAAGATAATTCTGGTATCCTTGACTGGTGTCTTCTCCAAGTGTACCCATCCCTAAAATGGTAGGAATAGATTCCAGCAAACTCATGACCCTGAGTCAGATAAGGAGTTAAGAAGATGTATGGATAGATGGATGGTAGGTTTAACAGAATTTTGTTTGATGTTGTTCATTGACTCGAATTCTGGAAGAATGAACTGATCCAACAACAAGATAAAATGGTTGTTATTCCAAAGCTCATAATCTTACTTGAAGGTTTGCTGAACTAACTTATCTTTTATATTAGGGCCTATTAAAAGTGAAGTGTTCCATACTAGAGATTACCAAATAGAAACAGTAATGTGTTTGTGTTTGCCTGTAGGTGTTTGTCAGTTGGTGAACAAAATGGATGAAGTGTCAGGCTGCGTCAAGGCATTCAACAGAAATGATGACCAGTTCCTGGAGGCATTTGCTATTTTCTGTGGTCTCGGCATCCAAAACACACAGATGTATGAAACTGTAGAGAGAGCTATGGCCAAGCAAGAGGTCACTCTGGAGGTGAGTCAAGCATAAACACACATTGTACAATGTCCATGTCTCCTCCTTTCCAACTCTTAGAAGGATATTGTAGATTTTCTTATTGTTAGCGACCTGTGCATTTGCAGTTGCAAAGCCATCATGGCTAAAAAATATTCTAACCAGTGGCTTGAAAAGATGTTACAAAAAAATAAAAGGAACAAAAAAAGTAATTTTAAGCCCCTAAAATGAATCTCTATAGAACTTTAATTCACAGGAATACTTTTCAAGGAAATAAAAAATTCTTTCACACTACATTCCCTAGATGAGTAAAAATAATTTGTATGAAAAGCATAATTTTTGTTGCATTGGCTTGGATTTTCTGTTTCCATTGTAGCCTAGGATCCACCCAACTCACTCATATTTTGTGACAATTATGAATATGATGTCACTTCCAGAAATACTACTTTTTCTCCCCAGAAAACAACCAAAAAACTTCCTACACTGGCATTTTCTGCAGTCTAAATAGGCTCAAATGTGCATGCCACTTAAAGCAAACCTCTAGGTCTAGGGCAGGAAAAAATGACCTGAAGATGACCAATTAGATCTTCTTCTTTGTGCCCAAAATCACACGATGTAATGTGGATCATTTTGCGGATGTTGGTGTTTGACTCAGCAGCTGGTTGGTTAGTGATGACAGTTAGTTACCAGTGAACTTTGAACTATAAACATGATTTGAAACCATACAAGTATTAGCCAGCTGTAGCCTCAAAATGTTACATTTTACATATTACATTTGAAATGCAACAAACAGGAGATGATTGCATTTCAAATTAGTAAAAATTGTCCAGAAATCCAAAATGAACACTGGTCATTTGAACATTTGGACTCTGAATGAGGACACCATTCAGTTGCCTTAAATGGCACAGCAGTGAGATGTGTTTATGAGGAGGCGAGCAGTTTAATCTTTTGTGACATTTAACTGTCAGCTCTGTGCTAAAACACGAGTCTAAATAGCAATCAAAGCATGTTTTCAGGACTTCAAAGGCATAATTTAATATTTAATATCTCTTTCACAAAGAGAGGATCAGTGAGCACTTAAAATAGTGCTTATTGCCATAGAACAAACATTTTTGTCAAAGTTCCAGTGTCAGCAATCACAAGACATCAGACATGCTTTTGATTCTAAAGTTAAGAAACAGATCATTGTCACAGTGGGGAGGCTTTGATGACACAACACCACATTTATGTGGACAGTTCTAAAAGCATATGAAAGGCAGTCACTGGATTACAGGCAGGGAGAAATAATAAGTTGTAATGTTTGCTGCAGGGCATGAGTAGGAACAAAATGGATAACCCTATTCCACGTCCTTCGTCATGTTCTCACAGAGCCATTAATCAGACCTTTTAATATTTTTAAGCTTGAACAAAACAAAGGAGCTCTTCTTATTTTTAGGAGAATGCCATTGTGTTTTCACATTCATATGTGTGAATTGTAGTAAGATAAGATACTTACTGCAGACAATGACATTTTCATAAAAATGCGCTCCCATTCTGAGCTAAGAAGCTACAATGAAGCAAAGACTAAGCTCTTTATTTGCCCATTTTTATCATGTTATAACAGTGACAGCCAGTGCATGTGATGTTTAAGGCCAAAAGATGGAACACCATGTCTGCATGCCTTCTGTAATAAAAACAGCAGTCAATGAATTTGCTCCAATTAAAGCCACATGATACTGAAATATTACAAAAAAACATGTCTAATTAAAAGCTGATGGGCTCCTAGAAATTCATCTGCATTTTCATGTAGTGTGAAGCAGGTTGCAGGGAGGGAGTCAATTTGAAATGCAGGACTCAATAAACAGAGATAAAAAATGAAATCAGTTTTATTGCTGGCACAAAAGGCAATGGAAAAACAAACACTAAACTATAACAGAGCATGGAAGGATCTAGCTGACTGACTACAGACCAACAACAAGCTGAATTGACAAACGAATGGAAATCACACACACAATGAGGGAGAATGCGATGACAAACAGAGGGAGATGCAAACAATATACACACAGGAGGGTGATTAAGGCAAGTGGACACACCTGGAGAACACAGCTGAACAGAATCATAACTAACAAGACAGGCAAAACAGAACATCACAAGCACAAGACAGGAGACTATCAAAAGAAAACAGGAAGAAAAACACACACACACACACACACACACTCAAGACTACAATGTGTGAAGTTGACAATGGGACTGGAAAGAGACACAGAGACATGACAAACTGGGGAGACAAAGGGACAAAACACAGAGAGATGAACATAAGAACAGGAAGGGAGAAAACACAGGGACAGGACTACAAAGGTATTCACAAAGACAGAACACAGAAAGACCAGGTAGAAACAGGGACATGACTGGGGAGAAAGGAGGTAAACAAACACAGGGACACTGATGACAGGATACCAAGATGAGACAGAGACAGACTGGACACGAAGGGGAACAAAGATAAAACAAGAACCAAGAACTTAAAATAACAAATTCAGAACACTAGTAAAATACAGTACTCAAGACTAACTAATACAAAATTTGAATATAAACATTTCATAAATTTAAAAGAATGAGTAAAGAGTCCAGAACAACCTCAAAAACTGGGTTGAAGACCCAGGACCATGACACATTTCAGGAGATGTTCGCTGATCTTCTTTAGGGTTCTAGATCCAGTACCAAGAAAAAGAAGAGCTGCAATGTGTATGGATCCAAAATGAACATGCATCAAGTGCAAGAAACACACAGCAAAATGAAATGTTATGACTATGACTTCTGTTCCTTGAAGGAGAGAAATGAGGTGGATAAAGTCCTAGTACTATGGATCGTTGCCCCCACACTTGGGGGCTGACCCTTAGCTATAAAATTTCACCTCTCAAGTGGTAAACAGCCGCCACAGTTCTGGGTGGATCATCTCTCCTTCCACCTGAGAGAGGGGGTCCCTGTAGAGAAAAAGCTGCCAGACTGATTACCCCTGCATATCATGGCCACTGACGGGACTTTAGAATCAGAAAACAGCTCCACTGACACACTCTCCTTCGAATTGGTGGTATCATTTACACTGGGGGAAATGCATACAGCAGAGAATGATACAGCTTTAACAGGGAAAGGCATACTCTCTGAAGCTGCTATGAGTCCCATCATGTAGAAAGACTAAGGTGCCCCTGTCTCAGAGAGAAATTAATGCTAACTCTGCATATTTTGTGAAGATGTAGGGAGTGTGAAGGTAGTAGGACTCAAACGTCTAGGAAGGTGGTAGGGAAGCAGACTCTGCAGACAATATAAGTTCCAACAGGTGAGTAATCTTTATTTACCGTGTCCTCCATTACATGCAGTTTAACCAAACTCCCTTCCCAAATTAACCCCAAACTGAAAACTCAAACCCGCATGAACACCAGTGACACAGCTCACCCATCCTTACCCCAAACTCTCTCCAAAACTGAGTATATATATATAGGGCTAATCATTTCCTCCCTCACTCTAGCCCATCCCATTAGCCTAAGCTATGGAGGTTTAAACTCGTACATACAGGACTAAGAGATACACAGAAATCCGTTTCTCTAATCAGCACGTTTACACTTCTAAACAGCTTTACATATAAAAACATTCAACCAATCCCCTTTATATCTTAACACAAACTAAAGGAAGTGTTCCCCTGGCCAAAGAAACCCCTCCACTTGGTTTGGCCTGATGATGTCATGGCTGACATCATCAGTATTTAAAAATCAGGCAGTGCAGGGCGGCCTTTCCCCACACCTGACCTGCATGAAAACTGGAAACAAACAACGTAAGTATAAACAAACAACTTGAATCCGGCAACATAATAAAATACAAAGTAACATATAACTTATGCGTTTCAGCAAACAAATACATAAAGAAAAACAATAGGTGTAATGTGCGATCGAGCATCGTTTCTGGGACAAAGTGAAGAATATCCTCCCTATTCGTCCACTTTGTCACATTACT
>VVHJ01037598.1:1604-12854 GCA_015107715.1 Tylochromis polylepis
CCACTCATACAGCCTCCCTTTAATTCGAGTCAAAAGGGTTTCCCCCCCTAAACTGGACCCTCTCAGTTGTGCTTCAGACAATACTGCGCTTTGCTGCTGCGCCCTTCTCCAGTCAGGAATATTTCGCGGATTTTTTTTTTTTTTTTCCCAATTTTTAATTTTTTTTCTGGATAAGAGGAGGGTGTGAGAATAACGTGATCATAAATGCTACTTGAGCGCTCTATCAGTGGGACTTGAGAGCTCGCTGGTGTGTTTGGTCATTTCCCTTCTCTCCTGATGGGTGACAGCCGCTGTTTTGATTTCTTCACAGTTTGTCGATGTGCAGCACCCTTCACGTCCTCCTGCTCTCCCGAATTCACGCTGCTGGAAGAACAAATGCTTATGGGGCAACTTGTGCCGTCTGTGGAAAGTTGTTCCAGGGTGTGTTCCCCTTACAGGTGCAACTTTAAGGCTGCTGTTTTTCTTTCACTATATTCTGCGTTCTCGGGGGAATGCTTGCGTAGACCGCCATAATGCTTTCCCTGAACTCTTTCAAATGTTTTTTTTTCTCTGATAATCTAAATGTGCATTCATTCAATCATCAGTAGTGAACTAAATGCTCCAGGCTTCATCAGCTGGCCGCTGACAATGAGGCACAAATGGTTCTGCAATCGTCATCTCCCACTGGCCGAATTCATGGGAAGAATGGAATTGTAATGGAGCTGGGGATAGGGAGCTTCAGAGTCATCCAAATCACCTGCTGATCACACCGCCCCTCCAAATGAAGGTGGAGGATGGGTTTTGTTTTCATATGTGCCTTCTCTTTATCAGCATCCCATACAAAGGCTGAGCACAGACCTAATCATGTGCTTAAAAGAAAATGTATGGTAATGGAATGGCTGTCTTTGTTTTAGCCATGCCACGGGCTGGAAAGTTGTCCAGGGTCTACTCCGCCTCTCGCCCAATGCCAGCTGGGATAGGCTCCAGCCAACCACCACTCTCCACAGGACACAAGCGGATAGAGCTTGGATGGATGGAGAAATGGTTGTGCATGACTTTCACATAGCTTGGAGCTCAAATCATTTGCATATTTGGGTTATTTGCATATTCAAAAAGGATTACATTCAATTGGTAAGTCCAGACAGAAACAACTGTTTAGTGTAGTTTTATTTTGTGTTTTGTTTTTTCTTGGAGAGTTTGGTCAGCTGCTCTAATCATTTTACGGCGAATAGTTAACTCTCATTAGCCTGGCCATCTCTTTCAGGCCTTGACTGAATGCGTTCCATCTGAGCAGATGCTGCATGAAGAGGCTTTTTGTTTATTTATTTCCAGGAAGTTTCCATCTGAAGTGTTTCTAAGCCAGCCTTTCCAAAAGAATGCTACAGAACCACACAGAGCAGCAGCGTTATGAGAATCTGAAAGAACCTGTTTGTATCTCCAACATCCTATCCCACACAGCGTTTACAACATTGTTAATCTGTTGCCAAACTTATAAAGGAGCTTGGAGTCCTGCTGGTTTCTGTGGCCTGTGACTGGAAGCTTTCTAATTCCAGTCTTCCCCAGGCAGCCAGTGGAACATCAGGGGTGACCTCGAGTCAGCCCACTTTCCACGGCCATAATGAAGACTTGGGTGTTTAGGGAGCTTTTGGCTCAGTAAGCCAAGAGGTGGAAGAAATTCATGCAAAGCCTTATTGAACAATGAAAACACAATAAGTATCTCTCCACTGACTCACGAGGAGGCCAATTGCCAAGCTCCAGGAATGCAGCCATCACTCTCCTCTGCAAGGACATTTCCAGAGTCCAGCTGGTATGCTGTGTGGTTGCATTGTTGTCACTGCAACAAGAAGAAAAGATTACATTTATTACATTTAAGATTACACTTATGAGGAAATGTGAGTCCAGAAACTGTGGCCCAACTAAGCAGTCAGATCAGGAGTGAAAGATTGTGCTGCACTGTGTGATAACAATGACAATGTGATATCTTGACATTCTTTACAAAAAAAGTAAAGGTAACATGGACAAATAAAATACAAAAATGACATGAAAGTGTTACAGAAGATCATATATATATATATATACATAAGAAGCTTTTGAATTTTCTAAAATGTCTTGGTTTTGCATTCAGCTGAAGTGTAGTAGTTGCACATCCAGCACAGCAGTTTATTCTCTGCTAGAGTCTCCAAAACATTTGTGATATTTTTTTCATCTAATAGCAGTTGCGGAATCTGTCATATTATTCAGTCAACTCGAGTCTGTTTGAGCACATGGATTTTGAATTATTCATGACCCCGCATAAAGAATAGCCCTATTATCACCTGCTCCTGTTTGTGTGTGTGTGTGTGCGTATTTGCGTGACTGAAATCTACACTAACACTTGTGTGTGTGTGTGTGTGTGTGCCGAACAGTATATCTCTGATATTACGGCCTCATGTGCGTTGCAAAATGCAGTGTGATAAACATTAGCCTTTTGATCATGTGATAACATCAGTTTATTGATGTGAATCAACCTTTATGATTATAATGTGAGTGGATATGAATATATATATAAATTGAATCACTGACAGAAAAATGTTTGGTTCCAGTTTTCTGTGTACCCACCAATTCATACAGTATAGTGCAGTGCATAAACATATGCAGGCATATAGGGTGAATTCTCCAGACACCAGTGAAATGTATTCAGACTTTCAGTTCAACTCAATCACGACGAGGTAGTCCATATGTTACTTCTGTCTGCACAGTGATAATGGGCTCCTCCCTGTAGGAATCTCAGCTGGATGACTTATTGGTAAACCCCAAATGAGCATATCTGAGAGAAGTTTTTCTTGAAGTGTTCAGTTCTTTCATGCGTCCTCCTGTGCTGTTGTGGAAGAAGCTATTACACCATTTGTCATTACAGAAGTTGTGCATTTCTGTCAGATTCTGGAGTATTTTCTTTTGTTTTATTTCCACTGTTGTTTTCTGCACTGCTACTTTTTCTTCCACAAATTGCCATGCAGAAGCGTTACAGCTAATCCTCTCCGTTACACACAGCTAGTTAGGTTTAATGATTGCTGTTACCAAAGATGTCACTCTATTTTGTTTAGTTTTTGGGGGGTTTTTTGCCACAAAAGTACCATGGATATGAGAGCGGGAGGAGGATAACCACTTGAACACAGGCTGAAATATCTTAACTATTGGACTGTTCACCATGAAATGTACTGACATTACTTGTCCTCCAGAGAACGATTTTGGCTTTCCAGTTCCCCTGACCTTTAGGATCACTAGCGAATTTTTAATTGCTTTAGTGAGTTTTTGTCTAGAATTATACACAGGTCGCTTACAAAGTGAAAACTTGAAATCTACTGAATAGACTGGGATCTAAATTTACCCAGGCATAAAAGCTCCCCAAGCAATGAACATTGTTGATCTTGTGACTTTTCCCTCTAATGCCACTGGGAGGTTAACATCTGTGGATTTGAGTCATATGGCTCAACAACTACTAGATGAAATTTTGCACACATGTTCAGAATGTCCACAAGGAGAATTGCTGGTGATTTTGTGCTTCTCTCAAATATTTATCCTCTGCCAAAGTGTTGAAAAAGACAGGAAAATTTGGTGCATTATTGTGTCAAAATGCTGCCTTGCTAGTGCTTTGTTTTCGTCTTTTATGAAATACCTGCCAAGCAAATGACATTTCCATTCAATACTGCTTTTCTTTGTAGAGTCTCAGTGAGCAGACTGCATTCATGTTGACTCTTAATCTTGTTGAATTTTCCTTGTGAACCTTTGAAAAGGGTTTCTTTTTCTTGCAACTTAAACTCGCAAACAGTGAGCTCGCAGAGACACGGCCATGCTAATGACTTCTGTGAACATATCTACACATACCATGAGATTGTGTCCACAAACATTTCATGTGTGACCACCTGACGCATTCATAAACTGCTGCATTTGCATTATGGATTCATGCTTGTGGTAATGGTTTTGGTTGGGTTTTTCCATTTTTTTATGCATCATGTCTACTGGATGTCACTATCTGTGTATACAGGCTTGTGTCTTATGGTTCAGTGCAATCATTACCCTAATGACGTACAACTCTATTAACAAATTAAAGTGTGAGTGCATCCCTTCAAGGGCTGTTTTCCCATTTTTCTTCATGTTTAATTAAAAACTGGTGCAGAAATTGCAGAGTGCCGGAGTCTGGATGGGGTTAAGTGCTGAGGGCAGTTCTTACACTTCTTGTATGGCAATGATAAACACTTCAAGTGGGTGTAAAGGGAAATGTATGTTAACCATATGAGCTAATCAATGCCTGTCAAAAAAGATGCATAGTTAGAGCATTTTTAAGACCGCACAGTCGCTTGCAATCAGTGTATCAAAATGAGTCCTCCATGAAAAGGCCCTTTGACTCCTGAGCACACATGATCTTTGCTAGTCAATAACAATGCATTATTAACCACATTTAGTTTGCTAGCATCCTAATTTAATTTGTGATGTCATTAAAAAATGTTGTGTTTTCACAAACACGGTGCTGCGAAAAACAATGCCATTATATCGTTTTATGGGTTTTTTTCTCCCTTAATCCACGTTTTCCTCACAAACACAGGCAACAGTGTAAATAACACCACTCATATTTGCATTTATTGCCATATGCAGCGAGAAGTTCCCTCACTGAGTTCCTAAAGAAACAAAGAGCAAAAGAATTAATTCTTTATCATCTAAAATTTGTCATAAGGAGATTATCTTTTAAACATGGATATCTTATTCACTTGTCATTTAGCAACGCATCAAGGTATCAGAGGTCCACTTTTATCAAAATTTTAATGTGTGTAAAACATTTAACGGGCTTCAGACATTAAATTTTAAATATACTTCATTACTTTTACAAGGGAAAATGTATTTCTGATGTTTTTCACAGACTCTTTACTACCTTATTTGCAGAGACATGCCCTCCCAACTTAAAACCTCACTTTAGAATAACCTTGCGTGATTAATGAGGTGAACTCTATGGTGTACTGACATAGTGCACTCTGATAGCATCCAGGGTAAGAACAAAGTCTTGAAATGTCTCTGCTCAGAGACATTAGGCCAAGGTCTGCCTCCTATGGTGTTTCCAGGCTGTCTTCACAGAAATCCGGGAGATCTAAAAGTCAGTCAGCAGAGTAAAAATGCTTTATAGGAGTGATATGATCTCATCTTTTCGCTGGAATGACTCCCATGCTTTTAACCCTTACTGCTGCTTGTTTTCAGCTAAAAGCCCTGAAAGCATTACTGAACCTTGAACATGATCAAAATTATTGAATGTACCATTGATAACACGCAGTTATTTTTGTAGGTAGTGGAAATCAAAGAAACAAAGTTACTGTATGAGTGCTGTGAGGAATAAACAGTACCAACATGGGTGAAGTTTGGGGATTTTTTAAATGTTTTTGCTAGTTGCTGGTCCATTTGAAATTCTAGACTTTCAGAATTGGATTAAGTGTGTGTTGTGTGATTATTAGTTGACAGTCAAAAACACTGTGTTTAAATACAGTTACTGGACACTTTATTAGGTACACCTTACTAGTACTACTGTATATTGGACCTGCTGTTACCTTCAGAAATGAAGCTTATGTTAAGCTTATGTTCAGTAAGGAAGATCTGTCATCACTCACCTGCTTGCTTTCCTGGGTGTTCAGCAGGTAGTCTGTGCTTTACATCACTACCACTTTCCCACGCTGTCAGTCTTAATACTGGCATCATTACTCTAGTCCAATCATCTTCTTGCCTGCCTTCTTTGAACCAATCAGCCTTGCCTTTGTGTGGTTTAAATCTGGGCTCTCCGTCATTCTCCCTTTCAGGCTCTCATTCGTGCAACCCTCCTCCTCCTCATCTCCACCTCACTCAAGTCACTAAGAGCTCCATCCAAGTCTCAGTCTTCATCTTCACCACCGGTATCTAGACTCCAAGGGGATCCTGTTCTAAATCCCATCACCACTGGGATTATGTTCTGCCATCATGGGCCATGGGAGTCTTATTGAAAAATACACTGATTAATTTCTCTATCTCAATACATCGTGTTCAGTTCTTCAAACGGAACTCTCCTTACTGAACTGCCTTACATTTTTGTGACAAAGATTCAACACAGTGCTGAAAACATTCCCCATAGATTTTGGTCCACATTGGCATGATAGCGTAATACAGTTGCTGAAGGTTTGTCAGCTGCATATCTATGATGAGATGATCATTTCCCCAAATCCCAAATGTGCTCTATTGGATTGAGATCTGGTAACCTTGTTAGCAATTTGATTATAGTGTTGAAGAAACCAGTTTGAGATGATTTGAGCTTTGTGACAAGGTACAATGTCCTGCTAGAATCAGCATCAGAAAATCCATACACTGTGGTCCTTAAAGGATTGGTGTGGTTTAAATGATCCCCAGTTGGTACTAAGGGGCCTAAAGTGTGCCCAGAAAATATCACCTATACCAATATACCATGACCACCAGCAGATATGCAAGAAAAGATGGCTCCATGTTATTTATGCCAAATTCTGACCTTACCATCCCAGTGTTGTAGTACAAATTGGGACTCATTAGACCAGGCAGTATTCTTCCAGTCTTTTATTGTCCATATGTGGTGAGCTGATGTGAATTGTAACCCAAGTTTCTCTTTGTAGCGAACAGGAGTGGCACCCGGTGTGGTCTTCTGCTGCTGTATGCCATCTGCTTCAAGTTTTGACATGTTCCTGTCATCTCAAAGCAGTCTTCCCATTCTCTTCTGCCCTCTGGCATCAACAAGACCCTGCCTAGAGATGGTTTTGTGGAAAAAATCCCATCTGGCACTAACAACCATGCCACGTTCAAAGTCACTCAAATCACCTTTCTTTCTTATTCTGATGCCCAGTTTGAACTTCAACAGGTTGTTTGCATTAGCGAGCAGTTGAATGGGTGCTGCTGGTGACTGTATATCAGCCTGCCACATAGATAGCATAAAGAAGGTAGTTACCTAAAGTTTTGATACATATTTCACAATGAAAGGGAAACTTGCTGTGCTAGTTTACTTTAGTAGTCTGATACAATTGTGGAAGAAGCAGAATGGATATAAGCCTGTTTCTTAAAAATAAATGCATTATAGCCACCAGGATCCAATCATGAAAACCGGAGCAAACCAAGTCCTGCACAAACATGCTACATTTCCACTCTGAAAATTGCAGTTTTAATATGATGGGAGGGCTGAGCAAAAATGGATGAGTTCAGAAACCGGTAATGGTCTAATCGCGAGTAATTTTGATATATAAACACCGGACTATTGAGTAATGGGATTTAGACCATTTTGATCATATTGTACATGGTATTTATTGTTGAAATGCACACACTGTAATTTAGACAATTATGAACTAGGTATAAAAACTTTTTCTAATTTTTCCATTTTATTACGACTTTTAAAAGCCAATCTTTTGTGTCATCAGTGGCTGCTATCTCAAGCAACCACAAAAAAAGGTAATCATACATCAAGAGCATTGTATAATTCCCAGAATGACTAGTCTGTTTTTTTTTTCCCAGCATCTTTGATTACTTTGTCTGCTAGGGTTTTTTTTTTTGTTTTTTTTTTTGATGTTGAATATACTATTCTGCTTTCCAGTCAAAGGAATTTTCTTTTTCAGATAAATAACACTGCTCTCCACCAAACCAGACCAAATCTCACAGGTACAGAGTTACCTGTTAACAAAAAAGAGGAGCTAAAAAATATATTAAAACTGTTCCTCTTTTAACTAATGCAAGAAACCGTGCATAATTTGGAATTATTATTAAATCATTAGAAATAACGTGTTAAAAAATGTGTATGAGCTTTGTAGATGATTGCAGGGCAGCCTTGCTGGGAAAAGATGCCACTAAGAATCAACAGGCACTATTTCTATGGCTGGAGTTTAATATTAAGGGGAAAAATATGTAGAGCCTGTCATGCATGTGTGACCTAAACTATGCCAGTCTGGTGCATACAGCTCTGCTTTACATTCCACTCGCACCTCTATTTGCCTTTCCATACCTGGGTTTGGAACTGAATTTTAAATCAAGGTATGTTTCCCCAGCAGTGTTCCTGTTTTTTTTTTCTTTCTTTTTTTTTTTTCCCGTCAGAGACAATGCGGCACTGCATGAATCCTTAGGGCCTTTATCCATTTTCTTTGAATGTGGTTCCAACCAGGCCTTAGACTCCCACAAACCCCCTTCTCTGGCTATGTAAATATTCCATACCCCCACACTGTGGATTGACAACTATTCTTGACTTAAAAACGTCATCTTAAAAAAGCAGGTTGGAAGCCAAGTTTAAAGATTTGGTACCCAGTGCTTTATCTTACCAGTTGTTAGATCTTTTCTCTTCCCTTGCAGTTACATGTTATGTTTAATAACTTGAAACAGCCAGTGTAATGTCTTGTTATATGTTCAATTGTGGAATGTGTATAAATATAAAATTTGAATTTTGAAAAAAAAAAAAATAATGATCACATAATAATTTAACCATTTTTTGCATGCCTTGGTCTATAAATATATAAAATGACAGACGGATGACTGATGCATATCACTTTAACTCATTCCATACAAAAAGGCAAGTCATTCATGCTAGCAAAGGGTTTTTGAAATATCCCCTGAACAGCCAGCATAGAGAGATTTGTCCTTGTTAATAAAGGAGACAGCGGGTCACCTTGGCAATTATCAATTCTCAATGGATGCAATAATAAACTATCTTTGCGACAAATCGCCTGCCACATTTTAATTTTCCTGTATGTAATTTGTTTTACTCAGTGCAGCAAGCAAATGAGAGGGGTGGGATAGAAATAACTGACAGTCTTGGAGTTGCTTGGGAAAGAGCTGCTTAGTCATTAATAATAGAGTAAAATGTGAGTTAAGCCCATAATTTTGCTATTGGTGTTATACACTGTTAACACCGCTGAGTTCTCTATTCTGTAGTTGCAGTAATTAATCATGAGCCATGAACTAAATTCAGTCTCTGTCATGTTTAACCCCCTCAATTCTGCTTTACTCCTGTAAAAATTCAGATCTCAGGCATTGTGCAGGCAGATCTGGAGTAGTTTAATTTATTGATAATTCTTGTATGTTTGCACAAGCCTTTCATCACTTTCTCTGATGCTACTGTTTGTAGAAACTAGAATCAGAGAGGTCTGCCTTGCGATATGAGCTCGACATTAATACGGGCATTCCCAAAATCTGTACTGAATGCGTTGCAGATTGTCATTCAGACCTTTTTTTTAAGCAACATAAGGAACATTTTCTCATTCATCCTGTACAGTCTATACTTTCTTTCTACTCTTCCAACAGAAGCATAGTTTTTCATATGAAAAGCCTCACACACACACACACTGTTGGCTCTATCAAGTTTTGTAGCTCCATGGACAACTCTGAGATTCAGCTAATTAAAATTTCGGTGATAAAATAATTAGCCTCTCTGGCAGACAATGGAGAGTGAAATTCTTTTGCGCAAATGAACTGATAAGAAACTTTTCAAGCATTTCACGTTTGCTGCCGACAGGACAACCCCAATCCGGTTAGACTGGAATGCTTGTGTGTGTATTTTAATTAACAGTATAAGCTTCCTTACCTGAAAGCATGCCCACACTTCAATAGAACTTCAGTACCATGGGGGGGTTTTTTTGGCAATGTTAATCATGATTTGTGTTGAAATCTATGACAAACGTATTAAACAGTAAATTCATTTTTGTCATGTATGAAATTTTACAATAATTCATAAGTCTCAAGAAATGTGGTTTCCCATTTATCTTAATATTTCTCAACACAGACTGATTACACATCAGTTTTAAGGTTAATACTTTCTTATTTACAAACCTTTAATTACCATGATTATCATGTTTCTTTGTAATCACAGGAAGATGTGGCACTTCATTCCTTTTCTCCAGCCATTGCCACAGCAGTAAGTCTGCTAGATTCAGAAATTGAAAATTTGGCCTGGAAAATTATTTGTGGGTTGAGGCAGCTGAGGGCATATCCTCATTGGTCCCAACTTTTATTTGGACTAGTAATTGGAGATATATTGACACTGGTGCCAAATCTGTAACCCACTATTTTGTTATTGTGGCATTAAGGCAAATAATAGCCTATATAACCTATGCAATGCTGTTGTTGCTCTGTTGGTAATGGCATTTAGTCACTGAGGCATAGGTCACTCTTACAATAATGTTCCTCGTGACTTCATTCTGACATGCCCATGGCGGTGATGGAGAGAACTAGATATGATTAGACAGCAGACCTACATCCACTGATGCGTAATATTTGAGGTAAGAGTCTTTTTACTACAACATGGTGTCTATATACTTGTATAACTGCTATTGGTAGGCTATAGTCTATGTGTTGTTATGGGAATGCATCCATATACAGCTTAGTAGATGTGTGTAACAGGATCTTATTTTTATGTATAATAAAACAAGAGAGATACTGGCACACTGAGATACTGTCAGCTGTGATGGAGCAAAAGAGCAGTGGATGGCCATTTTGTCAGAAATTATTTAATTATGATCTGTAACTCTGTGTGTTGGCTCACCTGTGCATAAAGGTTCAATTTATTTGCTGTTAGATCCTGATAATACCTACCTTCATGTCCATTAATTGTGATAAAATTACCACCGTTGTGCTCCAGATGTAAATGTGCACAATTATTTTACTAAACTCTGAAAAAATCCTGATTAGCGACATCCTGTCCTACCCTGTCTTCACTGGGGGAGATAGTTTATTAAGTTGTATTTCAACATGTAAATTGAAAATCTGAATACAGGTTATATGGTAAAGTCAGCGTACTACAGCTCTTGTTTTTGGAAATCCTGTAATACTACAGCTCAATTTGATTCCAAACACTTGTAAGGCAGCTGGATTCTCATGACATCCACAAGATCACATTCATGAGACAATTCTTTCCAGGCTTCAAGTTATGCACTTGTAGGCGCGCAGTTGATTTGGTCCAGTCAGCTCATCATAGAGACTACTGGGCAATAAAGTCACCACTACAGGAAATCTTTCAGGTATGATTAAAAAAAAAAAATACTTGGTTCATCCAGTCACTTGCAAAGAATTTTGTTCATTAGGACTTCAACCAGTCTCATTTATGCAAACATCTCTCTTTCAAAGATAGCTGCCTAAGCTGGCTCTTTGCTAGCTTTTGAATTTCTCCTCTTTGTTACTCTCCATTGCCTATGAGTCACTGGTTTCAACTTTGCCCTTAGTAAATGGTGAGTGACAGAGTCAACTGCTTTAAAAAAAAAAAAAAAAAATAATTTAATTTTAAAAAAA
>VVHJ01037598.1:12874-28989 GCA_015107715.1 Tylochromis polylepis
GCCACTTCTTTAAAAAAAAAAAAAAAAAGGCATGTCATTTTACAAAAGATAACTTCCCAGTGTATTGTGTTTAACAAACCCTCTGGTTTGTTTACATTCTTATTCATGTTTACCATATTACCGTAAGTGCTATTCCAAGCCAGTTAGCATAAAAGCTGCTGTAGGCAGGAATCTAGGAAAACAAATGGCAGAATCTGAAAAAAGAGAGAACTTCCCTTCTGCTTCCCTTCTAAGCCCTTCAAACTAAATGAGTTTTATGATCACGAAGGATAAGGATGCTGGCTTTTCTCTTTACATACAGTAGGATTCAAACCCTGCTCTCCTAGGTGAATGTTCTGTTTTCATCCAGTTGCACCTCTAATCTAATATATTCACTGTTTGGTGTAAAATAACTGTACTGTAATCACATTATATTTTTCTGCAGCAATGTAATATAATACATTGCTCTAAATAATACATTTAATAATCACTTTACAAACACTAACCAAATAAATATGTTGTTCCCTGCACTACATAAGTTATTCATGCATCTCTGGACATTGGGTTGATTAAAAAAAAAAAAAAACTTTATCTGTGCACTTGTGTTTGTGCTAATCAGCTGACTTCTGTTTGTATGGAGGAAAGAGAAAAAAAAGTGGCACTTTCTACAGCTGCTGAGGAATGATGACCTGGACATTAATTTGTATTGCATGAAAGGACAAGGATGTGGTGGCTCCAGAAACAGCTCTCCACTGCTGCTAACATGACATCAACTTTTTGCAAACATTTGCAAGGACAGCAGCAGAAAACAAAAATCTTGATTTTTAGCAGATAACAAAGGCACTGATGAGCCAATTTTGTGTCAAAACTCAAACCCTAAATGAAAGATCTCGTGCCTCCTTTTTAAAACAATGACTTTTGCCAGTGTCTTGGATTTATATTGTTAAATGGGACTAAAGTCATGTAACGATTATTGTAATGATTTACTTTCTACCAGGAGGAAAACATAATCCATTACAATTTTTTAAAAAGTAACAAGTAATGTATAAATTATTCCCTTTCAGAGTAACGACACAAACACTGATTGTGTTCTACATGGACTATTACTATACTATTAATCGAGTCTGAAAGTTTTGCCTAGGTAAGGTCTCTCATCATTGGATCCAAAATGAGAACCAAACAAAGCAAAAGAGTCTTTGTCTGGTACAATGATGCCAAAAACATGTTGCTTCTCATGCTGGCTTACTAGGTAGACTCAAAATATGACTTATCTGTGGTTATTTTATAAGGGGTGTATGGTTTCATATAGTGCCACAAAATGACAAAATAAGAAAAAAGGAAAGAATTTTCTCCCGTTAAAGAGACAACAAGAGCTTACATTCTGATTTGACTCTGATTAATTTATGTATGCTGTATGTGAGCAGTACTGACCTGTAATGTCTCTACAAACTACAGTCTCAGAATGCTTAATCACGCCATTCAGAAAAGCAGTAAGTGAAATGCATCTTTCAACTGAGTACCTTTAGTGTCTTTGGATGTGTTATGAAATATGTATTTAATATGGTTTTAGTGCGCAAAATAAAGGTACCTCAGTCAATAGCAAGCATTCTACTTACATTTTCATTGGGGCATTCAATATGATTTCTTAATCGGCACACATTTTTTTCTTTTTTTTTTATATCGTGACCTTGAATATATGGTTGGTGATTTAAATTCTGCAGCGGCTCTGCTGAATAATAAAGATTAATGCTCAGAGATTATGTTTTTGCCATGCTGAATGAGGCACATGAGACATGGCTGAAATGCAGACAGACTGCAGCTATAAGTGATCTGCAGATTTTATGTTAAGTAGTAAACAAATATTAAACAATGCACGGAAGCTAGATTTGGTGAATGAGCAAACTTCAGATCAGATGTTTCCATCGTTTAAATCTATTGGACATTCACTGGTTCAGTTCTGAATAATGTGGCCTGTCTAAAGAACTAAATGAAGTTATCACTTTTTTTACTTCTTTGTAAGTATATCTCACCATACTTTAGTGTTTACTATTTCCAAAGCATGTTGTCTACTGTAGCTCATACATGAATTAGTTTTTCTCAGGTATAAACAATCATTCCAGTTGTTTACAGTCAATTTTAAACCAAAGAATTGCATCATAAATGTCACCAAAACTGCACTACATAATTAGCACTTTGGAGACAACCTTGTCTGAGGAGCAATTGCCTGGATCAACCTGTCCACTGTAATGAGACTGGCTGAAAACTGCCTGCACCATTGGTTTCCTGCAGCTCAGCTGTCCCTTGTGATATCCATCTCCCGAGTCTGGTCTGGCTTGTCAATCTGGACTGGAGGGAGGTACTGCCTTTGCTGATCACATCTGCTCAGAGAGCTGCTTTCAGCAGCATGAATGGTCATGGTAAAACTATGCCTCTGTCATCACAACCAGATAGTCCATTTGAATCGCAGCACACAACTCCTCACAGAATTTCCTCCATTAGCATTTTGGCTGCTAATATGTTGATGTCTGCATACTGTATCTCAGCGGGTGCGTTTTGACAGATTTTGCGCTCAGAAAATAATTTAATATATTATGTGTTAAAATCTTCTAATATGAAATGAAAATAATGGATCACTCAGTGTTGTGTTTTAAAGACCCTTCGCCTATTCAAATGATTGTTTATTCAGTACCTTAGTTCATTAAACCACTAAAAATATCTGGCACAGTTTACACTGCAATATCGAGTAGGGCCTGTCTGAGGCTGTCCATCCCAGGAGATGAGTAACAGGACGACAGATGAGGTACTGGATGCCAAATATGAAATATAAAGTGATTTCCATTAAGGTAAAAATGCACTTTAAAACCTTAAAACAGTTTATATTGCCGCTATAAACTTGGATGGTGAAATCTAGGCTCGTGTCTAAGGCCATATTTCTTCTAAAACAGATGAAAGCCAGCCAATACTTCAATTTGTCATCAAAGCAAAACTGTCCATGTTTGGCCCATTAACACTGAAAAAGAGTTCGTATCCATGGTGACATTCAGGGGAGAGAGAGATTCTCTAGCTGAGCATTGCTATGAAATTAACTCATTAATGTGTAGAGACTACATCAAATATCCCCAAGAGTCCACCAAGTCACCTCCTGGCTAATTGAGCAGCTTGTATCGCTCCACACTATCTTTGATTAGTATATTTGTTTTGACCTTTTCAGAACAACAGTCCATGTGTACAAGTGTGTATTTATTGCTGTGCCCAAGTTCTTAAGAGTAGCAAAGGCATTTTGGAGGGATTATGACTAAATGATGACCTGTCAGCTACCATCCTTTGATCGTACTGAGGCATTCACAATAAATGAATGGGAGTGAAGATGAAAAGTCTTGTTTTAAGTCAAAAATAAAATTGGCTGAACATTGCACAGGGTTGCACTCAAAATGGGAAAAGTAATTTGATGGCTTGTAAACTATGTAACACCGCAGCCAACAGAGCCCACCAGAAATTCTCAATTGAGCTGATGAGCCCTGAAAAACACCATCAAGCTACCTCCCTGGTGGCAGGGAAGAGGCCACCTGTGGTATCCTACAGATGTGCATTGGAATGGAGCTACCTCTTGCACCCCCTCAGTGAGTTGTGGGATATATTAATGGGGCAATCTCTGGTGTACATCTCTGGGGGAGCATGTGAGGAACACCACTACGAAGTCCTGTTCTTCCCTCTTGGGGCCTTTGCAGGTGTGCTAATATGATATTGGAGCTGTCTGAAGAACTTACACCACAAAGCAGTGACTAGTGAGGTGAATTAGAAAGGTCCAGCCTCTCTCTTTAATGACAAGCCGTCCTCTCCATTTCTCAGCTCTCCAATCATGCAGACAACTCGCCATGGCTTTACTCCAGCCAGGTCCCCAGCATGAGGATGACCCATCAGTCTGCCGCGTGTTACACTAGCCAATCTGCTGGGATGATAAATGATAACCAGGAGCTCTGTGCTACTGGCCCTGTCAGAGGAGATTTCGGATGGGAGGGATGATGGGGTTGCCACACCGAAGCGTGGTGTGGGCTCACAGCAGGTATAGAGCAAAGGATCCAGTACCACCAATTAATGTTTGTCTTACTTCACCCTGGATAACCGGAGCACACTGTACACCATGCAGGCAAAGCGCTGTTCCGACAAATAACAGTCTCGGAAATGCTCAGTACTCCAGGGAGCATGAGAAAAGATGCACGGCATTATGTGGATATGCAACAACCAACAGCAACAATTAGTTTGGTGTTCCTTTGGGAATCATCACCTGGGTAGAAGAACTTTGAACAACATGAAAAAAAGTGTGTTTTCAATGGAGAGTAGCAAATTTCTATAAGGTTTATCAAAAAGCCAACATGAATCAAATTGAGATATCTTCTTGTAAAAAAAAAAGAGAACTTCAGTAGGAAGTTTATTTACAGCAAAATGGTTGCCTGAAATCTCACAAAGAATCAATTTCTCATCTTTCTTTTCATCAGCCTGCATGACTGTCTTCCTGCTTTCTGCCATATCCGTATCAAAGGTCTGCACAAATGTCTGCCATCTAGAAATCACTTTAACAGCAGAGGGTGCCAAAGCTTTTCAGTTTTGCATTTCCCAGGTCCACTGAAGAACACTTTTAAAAAATCCCCATTAAAACACATCATTATGTTTCTGTTTCACATTTTAAGGAAATACAGATGCTGAGTTCTACCAGCTGCCCCGAGTTATCAGACGGAGGGGCAAAATGTAAAGGCAGGTCTACTTAACACTCTTAAAAAAAGCATAAAAACACAGTACTGCAGTATTCCTCGGCACAGTTCTTTCTTTCTTTCTTTCAGCCACTATCACATAAGTATTCCCAATAATTAGAGCTCATTTAGGACACAACAGTTGCTGTGCTAAAAAACAACTGTGTCAAGCACTGTTAGGCTTATGGGCTATCCCATTTAGCAACATTTTGTTCCTTAGAGTGTAGCACTTTTGAAAACACTCCTTTGTAACACTGTGCTGAAGAGAAATGAGTTGCTGCTATATATGGTACCTGTTCTGTGTGCGCATCTGATCCAGGATTGAATCCTTCTCACCATCTGTTTTAAGAGAGACAGACAGACAGAGGGAGGGAGAAAAATAGAGATGCAACAGAATGTACATGTTTTGAATGTGTGAATATAAAGGAACGGTACCCACTAATGCTTTATTTGTTGTCAATGAATCATGGCACATTTTATCATATTTTCCCTCAAATAAAATTTGAAAAAAACAATCCCACATGCTTTTTTTTTTTCCTTTTCTGGGGCCATCACAGTGCCACTGTGCTTCTGCATCTGCTCGCATCTTTGTTGTTTTCACAGGGCTGCAGCTCAGGTGAGTACCATTATCTCCCGATGTGGTATATCCCATCATTTGGGCCCCCCATTGCTGAGCTGACTGTAAGTTAATTCTGTCAGCTGGAATGAGCATCTTACTGACATTTGAGCCACAGGGAACCATTGATATGTTGGCAGTGAAAATAGAGTACATGCAGCTGGAAAGGTATAGAGAGCGATATAGAAGCAAAATTTGAAGATGGTGCTTGAAATCTTTAGTTTTAAGCACCAAATGAGCTTGCGAAGCAGAAGGCTGGCCGGCACTGCGAGTGACAGATGTCTGATATGTTTGGCGTGGATTAGCTAAAAGCTTATTTTTGCACTTTCTCTGTCACTGGAGCTCAGAATCCTCCAACAATTCACCAGTTTACAAATTATATGCAGGCTGTGAAGCATCCAAGCAGCAGAAATGGAGGTTGTCCAACTTGTGCATCTACCCTTAAAAAGAGTCAGCCGATTTAATTTCAAGGTCAAAGAGTGATAACCAACATTACTTGCAATCCCATGAGCTACTTAAAAAAATGTATGTTTCTAATAATAAAAAGCAGAAGAAAAAAAAGGAAATACCAGATTCCCATGACTAAGACCCAGTATTTTGTTTGTATGTTTCTATTACTGTTAATGTTTGATTGCTCGTTTTATCACTCAGACATCCCCATCGTTGAACACAAGTGTGTAAATATTAAGATTTGACCAATTTACTTTTTCACAGCAAAGTCAAATGTGGAGTGATAAATCCCTTTCCACTAATGCAGAGTAAAAAGCTCTATCCACCTCACATAATGTTCCATCCAGCATCGCCCACAGTGATGGCCAGTCAAATTGGATTAAGCTGAGGTGGCTTGGGGCTTCTCTGCAGCTGCTGCTGTTTGATATGGGGTTTAGGTGTGCTGCAAGTGTTAAGTTGGCTAGACTTTAAAGACTTGTAGAGACACATTAATATTTTATATGAAACTGCAGACTATAATGCCAATGAGTCATTGGCCTTACAAAAAAGGGAACATTAAATATGTGATGATTATGTGGGCCTACAACATCCATCTGTCATCTCAGGACAGTGATGTTGTTATATTTCACTTTAGTTTGTTTTCTGTGACTCTTGCAGGTGCCCGTGCTGTAGGAACAAACATTAACAGGATCAGCAATTAAATAATCTTAAATACACTTTAACGATATGTGATTGGATGTTGAACTTTATATAGTTATATTGCTTCTTTTTTATATTACTATCTTGAGATAAATCCTAATCCCTTTAGAGGTAAGAAGTCAGAACTATTATAGTATATACTATAGTAGTTTTTATTCGTTGCATTTAGAATCTCCAAGAACAAAAGCAAACTTTGGCACATATTAAAAGTGAATAACCTAAATTAATAAATAGTATTAAATTTCATTATTAGGTTTTCCAGCTGACTCTTTGGAGCTTTTTATGTATGTCTCATGAATGTGTCAGAAGCCTCTTTTCACACTGAAACTTAATTTTATATGGTTCATTAAGATGGAAGGATTGAGCTTTTTTTCATAAATACAAGTTACAAGGTGACTTAAATAAAATCACAATAATATTCTCAAATTGAACAATGATAGCAGGGGAAGGGTGAGTTGAATGACTGCGTCTTGTGTGTCCAAACAGTGAGTTTCTGTGAAAAGAAGGAGGTCATCCGACCACAGAGATTTCATATATTACTTTACAGTCCTGACCCAACTTGGAATGAGAGCAGTATTCTATTATGCAGTCAGTATTGTATGAGATAATGCCAGCAGTAGTCATAAATCAGTTAGCTGTTTTTTGTTTTTTTTAACTGATACAACCCTGTCTCCAGAAACTTAAGTTAAATTTTCAGTGTGCTGATAATCAACCAGTAAGACAGTCACATATTTCACATTGTGTCCATATACATTACATATCCAATCCAATAAACGGCATACTATACATCTCATATTCACTTTTAAATATTATATTTTTATGGTTATGCTTTGACATTGGCAGGGGACGATCAGGTTGTTGGTTTATTCAATGTCTTGAGACACTATGCTTACTCACATTCAATCCAAACCATAATAATTCACAAATCTCAAACTGGATTTAATATTCTCACTTGTAGAAGCTTATTTTTGTTTTTGGAATGTAGTAGAGAAGCTTTGCATGATTCAGTGTTTTAAAAAAAAACTAACTAAAAGAAATAACTAACTAAATAAAATCATCCACTGCCTCCAACAAGCCATAATAGCGCCTGACCCCATGAGTGAAAGCCTACCTTCTTTTGACTGGCTGCCCCTCACCTGGCTTCATCAAACAGAATCAGTTGCTTGTAGCCTTCTCTGCTTTCCGCTGTAACAAACAATTCATAAAACCTCATCTTTCTCATTCGTGATTGAAAATGGCAGTTTCACAAATCCGTGGCTGACCCTGATCCTGAACAGCAACAACAAAGATTATAGCAGGATGTCTCTGCTCGGGAAATATTGTGTTCACTACCTGCTTATGTTTCGATCACGATCCATAAAATGTGTCTGTATATGTTCATTGTGGAAATATTCAGCAGCAAGTCAGATGTTATTACTGTGCAATTCTACACGATACATTCAAGAAGAAGTCTGACAAAGTCACGAGGCATGAATACAATACTTTTAGATGCAGAGTACATTCACTGATGTTGTCTCAATGTTAAGCAAATGGACTAAGCCCACGTAATAGGTTATTTAAGATATTATTAATCATCTTGAAATGTTAAACTAAGGAAACTAGTGCTCCAGATGTTCCTAGCTGGTGCTGTTTGTCTTTGTACTGCTGACATGTATTTATGGTGAACAACCCTTTGGCAAGAAACTGGCATGACAAATAAACCAAAGATTCTGAGTGTTGTGTTGGTATGATAGTTTTAAAATGCTGAGCATGTAATTGCAGTGACCTCAGTTCAAGTCTAACTGTGGGACTCTGTTATTGACTAAATAGATCACAGTACTGGATTGTAAATTTAAAATTTAGTTCAGAACTGTGTCCTGTAATAGCAGCAGGTCGGATGGCTTGTAAAAGTGAATAATAGGAGGGCTCATTATTTTTGGTAACAAATTATTTTGTAACAGTAATGTTTGGCATTTTGCTATGGGTACATCAATCAGGTAATGACAGGAAAGAGAGAGGGGTGTGACGCTCAACATGAGGCCCCTGGTGTACCAGAAGGTTATTTCTGCACATTTTTAATTATTCCTGGGTTTTTCACATCATAGCACATGTTTTTAGCAATATATTGAGCCATGCCGGAAAGAAAGTTTACACAGGAAAAACTAAGTACCCCATGATTTATCAGCTTGCAGAACTGCCTTTTTTTCTTTAGCAACAGTAACTTAAAGTTTTCTGCTTCTGTTTGTAACAGCTTATGCATAGCTCTCTCAAGGTCCTGGCAGGAGTTTAATCAGGTTGAGGTGTGGCCTTTGATTAGGCGATTGCAACGCCTTGATTCTTTTCTTTTTTTTATTCTTTCATTCTTTATATTTGTCCTGTTGCATGACCCACTTTGGCCAAGCTTTAGCTGTCAGACAGATGACCTGACATTTGACTCTGGTATACTGAGGAGTTCATGGTCGACTCTGACTGCAAGGTGTCCAGGTCTTTATTATGAGGTCTTTGCACTAATATGGTGTGTTTGGTTTTCACCAAATATGGAGCTGTGCATTATAGCCAAACATCTCTCTCTTGTTGTTGTCTGTCTACATGTGTAGTTACAGAAAAACACTTTGAGAAATAGAAGACACACTATGATGTCAAAACCACAGAATTTTTACCTATGTGTTTCAAAAGAAAACAAATGTCCATAAGTTGACTTTAAATCATATTTGTTTGATACACTGAAATAAGACAGATAAATGCAGGTGTGAGACCGTGCTGATTGCAAATAGCTGGCTATAATGTCAGTGTAAGAACAAAATTGGCCAGTGAGCATGTGTCATGAGTTACACAATAACACATAACTTAATGTATCTTAATAAAAAAAATGAGAAAGTAAAATCCAGCCAGTTTTTGTTTGTTTTTTTAGGGTGAATTCAGGGAAGCTGACGTAATGATCTGCCACTCTGGCCAGCCTCCAGGGTGGCAGCTGGCGATGTGTTTTAGAAGTGTCAGGTGTAGGTGAATTGTTTTCAATACAGGACCACATTGTGTCTGTGAAGTATCGTCATATGACGTGGCAAAAGCAGGCAGAGTTTTAAAGAGAAGTTGCATATTCTGGTATTCTGTCTAGCATTTATGTTTAAAGCTTCAGTGGCAATTAGAGCTTTAGAGAAATCCCTGGATGTCACTGATAAGGCCTTACTGTGATTTGGATCCGAAGGTCATATGAGTCCAGTGGATCAATAGCTTCAGATGTTCTCCCTGCACACAGCCAGCAGTCTTTAAGACAGGGGCTTACTATGACATGATTGATAAATTAGGTTTGCGGAGCTTAATGTCTAAAACATAACAAGGTAAAAGATGACCACAGACTTAATAATGCAGAGTGAGGAAATTCAGTCTATCATTCAATCTAAAATCTTTCATTTTAAATAAAAACAAATAATCTGAATTCAGAAATTCAGAAAGTCTTAAATTGATTGAAAAGTCAAAGTCTCACAGTTCTGGTGGCTTTTAATCAACAGCCACGATTTTGCTACAATCAATAAAGTCAATGATTTTTTTCACCCACAACACAGAGTGGAGTGAAAGCTGCACCCTTGCTAGAAAGACACTTTTCTAAACTACAGAATTGTATATAATGATGACACCTGAGTGCTAATATTATCCACATATTAAAGACATTAAATGCAAAAAGATGCTAATTCAGTAACAGTTGGGGTTTAAAAAGCTTCTGGATTTAAATGAATGTTTTGTTAGACCTGAATAAATAAATTTTGACTTTTAACTGTTAACATATTCATCACATTCATGTGATGAGATACATGGCCATTCATTTTTCTCACTCACTTTCAGATGGTTAAGCATTGTTTGAAATGTTATGTGATGTAGCGCACGAGTTATGCTGTACTGCATTATTTTTGGGAAAGCAATTGAATAACATCTCTTCTTTAGCTTGTACATTTCTTACTGAGTTGTTTTTGCAATAAATGTGAAAGTGGTCAGAATGTGATTACAGGCTGTATTTGTTGCAAAAGATAAAAGAGGTTACATTTGTCTCTCAGCATGCTACATCTTTTGCTCTCAGCTTCTCATTTGAGCCAAATCAAAAGAACCTATCTGTCATGCTGTGTCTACCAAAGACAGACCATGTTCCGCACCTATAAATGGTTGTTTGCAGATCTTCTGTGCTTTCTTTTGTATTGTGGAGGGCTTAAACTATATTTCTAATTGACTAAAAAACTTTAAGCTAAAGTGCACTTTCAGAAACTTTTAAAGCCTACAGAGAAAAACTTTGTGATTTGTGTAAATGTCAGTGCAATTGTGTAATAACGTCTTAGACCATTTCAGTATTTAACTCCTCGTATCCTGGAGGTTTTTTTTACAGATGCCAGGCTAATATAAAAACACAAAATGGACCATTTTCCTTTAGTGGGAACGAGCACGGTACATTCACTGAAAATGAAACATTTCTTTTGTTTTGCAGTCAAGCTAAAAGTGAAAATGTTCTAGAAGAATTTCAATGGAGTCAATCTTACCAACTCATTGTAGGCCTGGTATAATTTTTCTAATTCAGTTTTGATTAATCATAGGTAATTTTCTGCTGTAGCTTTTTATTTTTACATTTCTTTTTGGCTGTTGATAAAGAAAAACGTTGTTGTTTTGGCCTTATTGTCGTGCACAAATCTATCTACTACTATAGGGCTGTTTATTAAAGTGGAATTGTGTGCTTATAGGGTTACGCACAATCTGTGGTAAATATAGACAGCTTTTATTAAAAAAAAAACGTTACTCTTAGGATAAAACATAAATAAATTTTGAAATCTTGATTGTTTGTTTAGCTCTTTGTACATACAGTATATTAAAGTTCAGAGCCAAGACGATGCTGATGTGATTCTTTTGAGCGAAACTATGCTGTTTGGTGTAATTTAGTTTTATAGTTATTTCTTTAATGCCTTCCACTTTATTAAGAATGTAACAACCCAGCAGCCCTCTTCCTTTTTATCCAGTATGTCTACACACAGTATCTATCCAATATAACATTACTGATCAGTATGAGCAACTGGGATTCAGCTACTTTTCTCACAGCTACGGAGACAACTATATACTAGAATCTCATTAATACAGGCACTTATATCCTATTAAAATGTGAGCATAGGTGGATTTGAAAGGCAAAACCCTGTAACTTAACCATCTGGCATGAACAACAGCTAAGGAAACTGTGACCCATATTAAAGATTTTGCTACAGAAGTGCTGAGTAGCATCTGCTCACTGTGAAAATGCCTTGGGTCCTTCACATGACATGACAAATTACACTGGGCAGTACATTTAATTATCCACTTCAATTCTCAACTCAAGAAGAAGTACAGGAAATGGGAATTATTTTACATTATCTTCAACATAAGTACTTTTAAACAGACTTTCAACCTTTCTTTATAAAGTTAAAATTGAGTGAATATGATTATTCACAATCACTGTCTGGATAGCGTGCGCACTTTAGCAGTATTAGATATGACACACAGTTTAGTGAGCAGTAGGGGGAAAAAATAAATGTTTGACAGTGATAAATCTTGAACATTGTCTGCCAGCAGATGGACAAATAGTGTATGATTTCTTGGAGTCGCAGCTGGCATTGTGTGCAAAGAAAAGCGCTTTCATTCAGTAGTTGTTGTCTACCATGTCAGAGATCAAAGAAATTAGGTTCCGATGATAAATAAGCTGCCTGTATTGAGACATCTATCATTTTTCATTCATCTTCATTTTCATGTTATAAAGGATTATGACAGGAGCTTGATCATGAAACACAGATAATGTTATATGTCTGTGAAACATATATGAACACTGATTTTTTTTTTCTTCAATAAATAGTTGGGGGTTTTTTTCAGCTTCTGCTCAAATGTGACAACAGCCTAGACCAAACTGAAATATTCCAGCAAAACACTGAATAAATAAAACAAAAATGACCTCCATTTAGCTACTTATAAATATTTAGCATTCATTTGATGCAATTTCCTATATTTTTCAATAGATATACAAATATGGACAACTAGTCTCTACCTTAGTTGATCATCAACATAAAAATAATCATAAGTTTGTGTTTGTTTGTGAAGACATTTGATGATACAATAACTCATTTCTGGGAGTAAAAGACAACTCTAGATCACTCTCTTATTATTTTTGATATTATAGCTGGAATTGACTGCATCAAAGAATTCAGAGCACACAAAAGAGCAGGTAGACTGCCTGCTATATCCTTAGACCCAAAGACAGAAGGTGAGTCACAGCAGGCACCATCAGTGTTGCCCAGGATTTAGGTCAGCCAAGTAACTCCAGGTGGCACGGGTCCTTCCCCGAGGACACAGTGCATCCTGTATCTGGACCAAGGTTAGCGACAATGGCCCTGCGGGCATATTGGGACATTAATTTTTAATATAAGCTAACCCATCTCTAGTTGTGGGCAGAATGTAATGATCTGGCCACTTGACTCTACATGCGGTTGTGTTAATGTTGTGGTGTAGCTAGCTGGTTTGTGTTCCTTGTTTAAAATTCATTCCTAGAGTTCCAGTGGCAGAGAGGAGATAAACACATTTAGCTTTTATCCATTGAAAACTGAAGCGTGCTGAACAGCTCAGAGGCTGCAGAGTGCTAAAGTAGCAATATTTACTGGGTCCCCAGAGTGGGAGCTGTAAACAGATAATACCTGTTGAGGGAGGATAAAAAGCAGAGTCAGAACAGGAACAATAGGTTCAGTTTGTTTTTTTTAATTCAAGAAATAGGCATGGTGTCTTCAGTAAGTAATGCTCGAAAAATTGGAATCTGTGTTTGTGTGTGACATTCCCAAACACAGATACAGAAAACACCTTTGACATACAGCTGAATACATGGCAAATATGTGCAAATATTCACAACAGATAAACACTCAAGAAGGGATGGATATGTGTCATAAAAAGTAACGTTAAGTTTTACAGTTACATTCATTTCAAAGCTTCAGTACAACTACACAGTCATTTAAGTGGCCTCCTCATTATATTAATGCTTTGAACTCCTGCTGACTTGATAGCATGATTCTGCTCAGAGCATTTTTGCACTTTTTGCTTTTGTGTAGCAGTCAAAGTTTGATGCCAAAGTATACAAATATACTACTCTTTTGTCAAAAACAGTGTGAGCTTAAGGGAATATGTTTCCCATTCTTAAGCAGCAGAAGTGCCCACAGTGATGAAGAAATAAGTTAATGGTGACACAGCCCAGTTCCAGTGTGCTTTGTTTTGCTCTCTTTGTCATCACACATCGTAATCGTCATGAAGTAAAAGAGTTCACAACAGGAATTTTACAAAATCAATTTGCTAACATACTGGTTAAAAGGAGAAAAAAAATTTATGTTTCATTTTTTGTTAAATTCATAATTAAGATTAGAAAAGGTGTCGTGACACAGCTGCCTAAATTGATGAAAAACAAAAAAGAAAACAAACACACAAACAAAATTCAAAAAGTATATTATGTACAATATGTACAATAAATCCAGTAAGCATTGTAGCCATAGGTCACGGTCACAGGTTTAGTTTAGTTTAGCTAAATTTGACTGATTCTTTACAGTCCTGTCCACTGTTGGAGTATATCATGTTTTCATACTCTTCCATCATTGTGTGGTAAAGATCAGTCAGTTTATCAATATTAGCTAAGATTAACCTCCATAAGCTTATGGCATAATAATTGATCCAAGATCAACAATAAAATGAATTAAAAAAAGGTCTGTAGTAGCAAAACTGCAAAAAACTGTAAGTTCATAACTGCATTTTATTTGGTGTGAATTTACTTTTTAATGTCTACAAGGAAGATGTCTCGTTAGGAAAAGGAATATGTTATGTCTTCTTTTTAGTGTCACATATGTAGAACACAGAGGTAATGTCCTCAATAAAAAATGTGGAGAGTCTTTTCTCAAAGCAATATATAGCATAGCTGCATTGTCTACAATAGAGAAATATTACTTTAACAATAAAAGCTCTCCAAGTGTGAAATACCTTTTTTTTCAGTTCGCCCATATCATCATCTCATCTGTCAAGTTTCTTTGTCATTGAAAAAAAAAACACAACAAAAGCAACACAACTACAATAGGAAAGAGTCATTAATTAGATTAAATATATTCTTTGTTGTAAAAAGCTGTTATACGTTTTGCTGTGAGACCATTCTGCTCCAGGATGACATTTAAAGGTGGTTACATCCCACATATAACAAATGTTGTTGTTTTTAAGGCAGATTCTGATATTAATTAGTCATAGTATTTTAAAATGTCAGGAGTTATGCAAAAAGAAAAAAAAAGAAGAGAAAATATAATTTACATCTGAAACAGTTGAATTCTCTTGTGTAAAAGCATTTCAAACCTAATTAGAAAGATAGCATTTAAATAAAACTTTTAATTTAAACATAATTTTTTCAGACAGTTGAGCTTTAATATAGGAATCCGGAGTCATGTATGCAGAGTAGCACTTACTTTTCACTATTTTCAGTGACTCAAATCACATTTCCCAAACAGTCTCATTTCATGTAGCTTGAAATATTGCAGTGATGTTTCTAAACCCGTGATACACTAATGACATTTGACCAGTAAAACTGATCCATATAGAAAATAGCAATTTATATTAATGTGCTCTATACTGTTTCCAATATATATTAATGTAGGGTATAAATTTCTTTAGGTATGTGGGTAGGCATCTTGTCAGCATTCTTCTAGCTTTAAATGGACCTCCTGTTAATTATTTCATCATCATCCTTTAGCAAGTGAAATGCAAAGAAAAACGCTGACTCAGTATTATTCTATTTATCTTTGTCTTTTTGGTTCATGGTCATGTTGACTATTAATTAATTAATTAGTATATTGCTTAATTTAGTGCTAGTACTATGGTAGTTTGTTTTTTGTTTGTTTTTATTTTTTTTAAAAGGTCTCCGTCTTCATCTCATGGGTGCAGCACTGCTGCTCCTGATTCGTCAGCGGTTCAGGGTAAATATGTCACTGTGCATTATAGGTATGATTTCTTCAGATTCACATCCTGTATGATGTGAATCTGCATATACTGCGTCATAAATTAATTTACTTACTGGTGTCTTTTACTAAATTTGCAAACACAAGGCACTGAGGCAATGGAAATTTTTAAGAAAAAATTTGTACATGTGGTCCCTGTCAATGTAAGGCTTTTAGGGATTTTTTGGTCCACTAATTCATTATATATTAAATACTGGAAACATAACCCAAAACCCAACATTTATCTATTTAACACATTAGTAATAAAGATTTCCAATGATTGGCAGTCTTCTCAGATTTGCTAGTCCTGTTGCTCCAAATGATTCTCTTTTATTGCCTTTTCTGTGATATACATTGAACATGACATATACACTCAACAAAAATATAAACGCAACACTTTTGTTTCTGCTCCGATTTTTCATGAGATGGACTTAAAGATCTAAAATTCATTCCAGATACACAATATTACCATTTCTCTCAAACATTGTTCACAAATCAGTCTAAATGTGTGATAGTGAGCACTTCTGCTTTGCTAAGATAATCCATCCCACCTCACAGGTGTGCCACATCAAGATGCTGATCTGACATCATGAGTAGTGCACAGGTGTACCTTATACTGCCCACAATAAAAGGCCACCCTGG
>VVHJ01037599.1:0-15660 GCA_015107715.1 Tylochromis polylepis
TCGACGGTAGCCGTTGTTCCTCCGTTGGCTCTGCGTCTTGCGGGCTGACCGTGAGCGGGCGCTCACTTGCGGTCCCTGCACCTTGCGGGACTCGCGCAGGCCAGTCTCGCGTCTGGCGGACTGCAGCATCTGCCCCCCGGCTCGGCCTCTGCATCTGGCGTGGCCTTGACCGGTGTGGCATGTGTATGTGTCCATTGTGAATAGTTCGTTGATTCACTTCACTCTGGGATTGGTTGCTCTGTCTCCTCGCGGGGTGTCTTACAGAGTTACCCCGTAAACATGGTTATGTTTCGGAGTGGAGAGATTGTCTCGATATGATAGAGAACGAACGGTTACACGGTAACCGTGGTTCTCTGAGTGAGAGACAATCTCTCCACCTTCAGGCCGCTCGGAGACGCGTTCCGATCAAACGATCACTGGGCTCGCGTTTCCACAGCTGTTTTATACTAGCTGTAGGGCGTGCCGGATATCCGGAGTGTCTTAAAGGAATTTCCACACGCCACGCGCGCGAAGGGGATCATATCCCCGTAAACATGGTTATGTTTCGGAGTGGAGAGATTGTCTCTCACTCAGAGAACCACGGTTACCGTGTAACCGTTCGTTCTACAAACTGTTGAATCATGGGATGTACTTAGTTTGACTGAATAGAGTCCTGTGGAAACTTTTTTCATGTGTGTCATTTTGAAGAGTGTTCATTAACTGTGGAGTGTTAATTTTGATATGATTTATGACAGAAGGATCGAGTTGAATTCAGTTTTATTTATATGGTGCCAAATAACAACAGCAAGCATGATGGGGAAGATTTACAAGACGGGAGTGAGACCTGCCACGATGTATGGTTTGGATACTGTGGCACTGACAACAAGGCAGGAGACTGAGCTGGAGGTGGAAGAGCTGAAGATGCTAAGATTTTCACTGGGAGTGACCAGAATGGACAAGATTAGAAATGAGTACATCAGAGAAACAGCTCAGGTTGAGTGCTGTGATCCACTGTGAGCCTAAAGGGAGCAGCTAAAAGAAGAGTAAGAAGTGTTAACCTGATCTTTTATCCCTTTCCTGAATCAAGTAGTTAAACCTAACCAGGGAGTAAAAGTGCATGCAAACTTGTAAGGAACTCCACCAACACACCTCCAGCTTTCAAGTGTGGATTCAAATTGAGCTCTTGGATTTAAAAGCTCTTTAAATATTGGATCTCTCAGCATCCAGTTGGTGCATTTCAGCACCCTCTGTGCCATCTGACAGATTGGCAGGATTTGACACCCTGGAATTAGAACCTGTGACATCTCTCTGGAAGTGCAAATACAAACTCCAACGCAAAAAAACTACTAAACTCTTTCTTTTGAACTGATTTGACTTTCTCACCAGTATTTGTTCATGTTTTTCCTCATATTGTGTGTGGATTCATACAAAGTATGAACAAGAGTAAAACAGCTTCAAATGCACAGTGTACTCAAGGAAGCACACAGACCACTGATAATGATTTCCATAAAGCAGAATTAAAAAGCAAATATTTGCATTAATGTGTCAATGAACGCAAGAGCTCTGAAAAATAACCACTGATCACTGTCAGCTTCACAGATGTAGGCCTGTATCGCTGTCTCATGCTTCGTGACCCACTTTTTCAAACTTCTTATGACCCCAGGGCAAAACAGTCTTTACGTTTCTGAACATGACACACTTTTGTGTTCCATTTTTCAGTGGAAGCACTTTTATGGAAATGAAGATGCTTTTAAGCTAAATTGCACCTACTTTTAGCCACGCAGGGATGGAGGTGCCGGTCAGTTGGTCCGCCACTTTGACTATGACAGTTGTGCAGACTTTTGTGCCGCCCAGAGAGTTTAGCAGGTCTTTATTCTGTCAAATAACTTGAAGGTGAATGGGCACAAATTTTGACAATCTTACTTTTTAAAGATTTTTGGGGCATTTCCGGCATTGTTGTTGAGTTTGTATCCACAGCTGAAATCCATCCCTGGATGCTGTGGTTGCAAAGTAAGTTTCTTTCTTTGCCGTTAAAGTCTAAAATGGTAGCACATCTCCCAAAACTTTACACTGAAGCACTGAAGACATAAATGTTTGTATAACCTACTGAACATTCAACACATCTGTCAGCTGCTGTTAAACAGCTGGAATCTACATTTATTATATTTACTGATGCAATATTTACACAGACAACAGTACTGTGATCTCTTTAATGTTAATTCATCATCCACTTCCACTTTAGCGGGCCAATTGATTTCACTTCCTCTGTTCTCTTGTAATCCGCTTAATCTGAGGAAAGGCAGTGTGTATGTGTGTGTGTGTGTGTGTGTGTTTGTTATTTTAAAAACAGGAAGACTCACATACACAGTGGGATGAAAAACACTAAATTAGAAATAGAAAAATGTGTTGGCACCAGGTGATGGGGAACCTGCTGAAAGGCATGCTGGGAGCTTAGTAATGAGATAAATGTGACCTTCCTGATTACCATGGCTAAAACAGCAGGTGGATCACAATGGAAAGCCAAACTGGAATCAGAAAGGTGCAGATTCTGCAGAAGAGATCAGGGAATGTCCAGAAACCATAAAGACTCGAATAAACGGACTAAATCGGTCTGTTTAACGTTGTTTTCCAAAATCTTATAATACAAGTGTCAAGTATCACTTGCAGTGGAAGTGTTTAACCTTACTGGTAGTTACAAAAAGTTGAGGCCCCAGAAACACTGGACAGGACAAGACAGTGACTCGTTAAACTCAGAACAAGTACAGTTTTTGAGAAGCAGAAGCAGCTAAAAAAATGCCTGTAAACCTGCCCCGAGTTCTTACAGTGAGCAGCTTTTGTACATTTTAATATCTAACTTCTTATGACACTATGACAGCTGGTTATTGTTTCCAATTAGGTTCATTTGTTGCAGTCTAAGGCAGATGTGTATTTCAAGAGTGTGGAAGGCAACATGATGCACTAAATAACCTATATTATCTTTTAAAAAAGAGATAAATATTAGCTCGGAGGCCTGTCTGATGATATTTGTAATGTGCAAACTGGGACTTGGAAAATGAGATCATTTACTTTAAACTCATCAGAAGAAATATGCCACTTGTGAGTTATTTAGGTCGTTGTCATTCCCAGGGCATCAGTTAATGATGTTTTGTCAAAGCAATTGGCGTCGATCATTTACACACAAAATGTTTTTTGGTGGAAATGCTTCATGCACTGAGTTAAAGTATTATTATTTTATATATATATTTTTGTCAGTTTGTCAGTGTGAAGTGATACTGGTAAGAAACTGATATTCTTAATTAAGTAGTTTCTATAGGTTAAATCTAATAGCTCTTAGCTCTTGGACCTAGCCAGAAAGTTAAAAAAAAGAAAAGTAAAAAGCAAGTGAAAATAAAATGAAATAAATCAGCAACTGGAAAAAAGAGCAAAACACAAAAGTCCTAATGGAACATTAATCAAGGTCTCCTGGCTGACCAGTTATGCAGCTGTATTCACCAACTTACCAGTGTCAACTGTCTTCAGTCTGAACTTACTGAAACTTTGCTTTTCATCCTGTTATTAAAGTTACACTTTACAAAGTTGCCTTTGAGCAAACGTACTGCCCCAGAAGTCTTGACCCAGATGGACCAAACCAGAAGCTGTTTCTCCATCTTGCTTTGAAGTAATGTTTGTTTCAAACACCCCCTGAAAAGTGCCCACCTGTACTGTTTCTCTCCTCCCCCTTTTCTCCTGTTTAATTCATGTACAGTGGGACACTTTTGTCTTTGGGGATGAGCTGAATTGTGATGTGTTCTTCCTTTGGGTTGTCCCAGTTTTGGATATTTGGAGAGACTGCAGACCATTATTACTGCACACCGCATTTATTTTCAGCAAACAATATGAGTTGACATTGCTTGAGAATATGGGAGAATATAAAGGATGTAACCTTAAAACCATTTCCAGTCCAGTTGTCTTGAAACAGTAATTTAACCTTGGAAAGACCAAGTTACTTTAGAGACAGAGCAGGGATGTTTGTGACTTCGTGGCTCTATTTGCATTCATCATACCTAAACAGTTTCCTTCATCTGTGAAAGATGTTGTGATTTTTTTTTTTTAATACTTTTGATTTTGCAGTTATTGTTATGTTAAAACAAGCTTCATCACAGTTCAAACGGATCTTTTTGCCATATTTGGCTGGCTGAGAAGGGACTTATCGCTCTAAACTTGCTGGACACTTCATTGTTTACCAGAGCTCAATACCAGAGATATAGTAGATATTGGGTAAGTGTATAACAAACATAGATCAAAATATAGTTCAGCCATTTCTTTATTCAGCATTGTTAGAAAACAAACAAACTCTGCTAGTTCTGGAAAAAAATCTGGAAGTCTTAAACACCTTAAACTTTTGACAAATAGCTGAAGGAATTAGGAAATGTGCTCGACTTAGAGAAAGTTAAATACACGATGTCAAACAAAGCAGGTCTCTTTCCAAAAATCTGGTTACCAATCAGCAGTCTGATTGAAACATTAAAATTAATTTAATGATGTCATACAGTATGAACACTTCTAGCAAAAGTAATAGTGTAATTTAGTCTGTCAGCATCCATCACTGTTCTGTTTATGAATCGATATGTTTTGTATATTTGTATTTTAGATGACCCATTTTCCTCACTTGAACTTTAAACCAGGTTTTTAATCCAGCTGTATGTCAGGAGTCAAATGCAGAACATTTAAATAAAATGAGTATTTTCTTTCCCACCATTGTTGTTCTGGGCTTTGGAAACTGATTTTGTTTTGTATGCATGTCAAAACTTTTTGTGTCTTTGACATTTTTGCCTTCACCCCGATGAAATGGTGGTGAGTCGAGTTCAGTTTGTGAAACTTCACAGCACAATAAAAATGACATTTAAGCATTCAAAAGCAACACCTCTCTCCAAAAAGATCATGCATGTTAATGAATAATCCTCTGAACCCGCTGTTATGAGTACAAAGCTCTCCATTCAGTAAAATCTATTAACATTCAATATCAAGAAATGAGACCATGAACGACTGTCAGGTTCACGCGGTGTGTTCACAAAGCCAAGAACAAAAGGTGATCAGTTTTTGACGCAGTGAGAAAAAAATGATGTGATGCTAATGTAGAAATGATCCTTTTCACTTCAAAAATGATTCTGCACGTGAGTTCACTGACTATGTCAGGGTGTGCTGATAGAAGACCCAAATGCTGGACACAAAGAGATTAAAGGAAACAATCCTCTTATTGGCTGATACAAAAGGCTCCCAAAAAGAAAGAAATAAACAAAAAGAAAGAGAAAAGAGTAGCAGACATGATTATCAGTCTAACCCTGGAAACATCGAAGAAGACTCTCAAAGAGGAAGATGTGCATCCTTACTTTCTTTTTTAAATTTACTTGTTAATTTTGTTTTATCTTACTATAATTACCTTAGCAACTAGTCTGTCACACAAGTGAGCCACCTAATGCGAAATAACCAGAGATTAACTTACAGAATGTAACGAAATGAGATTTTCATGTAACTTCAATAAGGAAGATGTGTTCCATCATTTTCATTTCTCATTTCTCTCCGTGCACTACAGACCCATTAATATCCTCTGACAAAAACTGGATCATCCCAAGGACAAAACACCCAAATACACACTGTGCAGTGCAGTGAGAAGCACTCAGACCTTTACAGTGCAAAAACCAGACAACCATTCCATGGCACAACATAGGAAAACTAAATTAAACAGAGCAAAACTGCAAATGAAAAGACAGCGGCTGGAAACTTTGTTGTTTTTAACAGTCACTTTCACTTTATCTCTTTCTATGTTATAATTTCTCCACATCTGGCTGATGGACCAACAACATCGCGACCAAAGGTGTCCCACAGACTAGAAGTACCTCATAAGTTTGGCACTGCGCACAGCTGACAACAGACACTCTCTGCAGGTAGAAGGACTGTCCACACCTGTCAGTGGACTTTTAACATGCTATGACCATAATTTCCCCTTCAGCTATACACCTGCACTTAAAAGAGAAAGGACATTATTTTGAGGATGCCAGGGTTGACACTTTGGACCGAGAAAATAGATGGTTTGAGAGAGAAGTAAAAGAGGGCATCTGTGTCCACCATGGACGACCATGGTTGCTTACAGCATCAACTATCAGCCATCTATGATGAAGTCTTGAGATACTTTTCCAGGTGTTTCAAGCCCCACTCACATCAGGTGACATTAATAACTGACATAATGGTGGGATGTGCCAAGGTCTTACAGAGGCTTCACACGTTTGACCCGGTGATGGTAATGACCCACACATTTTTCCCATCTTGTGATTCGACGACTCACATGATTGATAGTGGGTCACTGACCCTCAGGACAATCTCAGGGCTCTCCATGAGCTGTTTTACAAGTGAAAAAACATATTCATGAACCTAAAGATGCCTAGTTCTTTTTTTAAAGCACTCAAGATGAATGTGACCAGGATGACTGAGAACCTACACAGACACGTTCCATCATCTTCTGTCTCCATTACTTTTGGTGGTATAGGCTCTTCTTGGTGCACTTTTTTCTTTGTCCCGTCCATTTCGCCATGCTTTCAGATGAATCTCATTCAAACTTTCTCGTCCAGTCAGCTATCTGACCACATTCCCAGAGTGAATCAGCCCCGTTCTTTAAATGCATCAGGTTTGTCTGCACTGTGTCTGTCACTCCCTCTCAGGCGACTGTCATGCAGCCCCGCTGGTCTCCACCTTTGCTTCCTTCGGGTTATTTACGGCATCTCATCCAAAATCTCAATCAGCCATCTGCTTATGTCGCTCCATCACCACCCACATGTAGAGTCTGGGGAGTCTAATCACCATCTCCTATCTTCATCTATGATTCTGTTCTATGATGCTGCTTCTCACAGGAGTCTAACCACAAAATGTAACGTTTTGCATCTTCTCATTTTTAAATTACATTTTGACTTTTTCTTCTAAATGATAGATTCGAACCAGCATCTAACATTTCCCAAATAAACTGCACAGCTCAGAGGTGGTCATATGAAATGCTGAAACGTTTCAAGAGAGTTTAATTAAAAAACAAAAGGCTCTGTATTTCACTGTAAAAATACTTTTAATGTGAGGGATACTCATGTCTCAGAAATTATTGCTCATTTTCCATTATTTAGCCTTGTTTGATCACTGATGTTGTTTACCTGCAGACATTTAAGCCTAACATGCAGATTAATGCTGTCGTTGTGCTCTCACTGCATGCTCCTGTTTCGATGTAATGCGGTTTTCTGACAAAAGGTGGACAAAGAAATTAGAATTTCAAGAGCGAGGAACATTTGTTACTAATTCATCCTTTGATAATACACGTTGCGCTTGTTCTTTCTTTCATGTGCATCGTCTCTCTCTGGGCTGTCCCTCTCACATTGTTATGCTTTTTATTGTTAAGTACCATTTATAGAATAGTAGGAGAATTAAGAGAAAAATGTTTATAATTGTAAATGACAACTATAATAAACTCCCGATGTTATTAAATGGTAGATACGGTCTGTCTTGTACTTATTAAATCAGCAATGATAGTCCATGACTAAAGGCACCTTCAGAAGCTTTGTAGGGCACATCTTTCCACAGAGAACAGAATCTCCTCTTTTTCTCAGAGCTCCCTGCCAGGAGGTACTAATTTGCTGTCAGACAGCTCTGAGGGACCATCCATAATCAGAGAAAAAAGATTCTTTCATGTGTGACAGCGACAGTGAGTGGTGATGTTATCCTGAGGATGCCAGCCAGGCCTGTGTGTGGTGTGTGTGTCCACCAAAGACATATTGACTCTAACGCAGTCTGACACGAGAATCCAGCAGGCTTCACTGCAGTTACAACACAGACTTCCCATCTATCACTGAAATGTTTGATAGCCAATTTGGACTGAATGTTTGATGCATTTTCCATAATCCATCTTCATCTTTATGGGAAATACATAACCAGAGACAGGTTGCAGCTCATTTTCATCCCGAGGCATTCACTGATGTTTTTGTCAGAGGCGGACTGCGTTTCACTGTTACGTACAGCGCCTTGACATCCACAGTATTGACCACCAAGAGATACAAGCCATGTTTGAGAAGCCTGCAAAGGCTCTTTTACGCACTTGGAAGGGAGGTGGTGGCAGGTTTATTAGTCAGGTCACACTTTCGTCAGCCAGCTGATGGTGGTTTGCACAGTTTGTGTTTTGACTTGGTTTGATCTTTTTCCACTTCCTTTTTACTTGTGTAAACAACACTTTTACTAGCTGACTAGCTTTTGGCATTAAAAATGAGTTGGATAAGGTTAGGGGAAAAAAAAACAATAGCATTCGTTGATGTGGAAAAGCTGGAAATTTTCACTAATGTTATAACGTCACATGCTGCCACCAAAGGACAGCTTGCATGTAGGAGTTCATGTATCTCAGAATCTTATTCACAAGTCATTCATAAGACAGAGCATTAGCACTACTGAGGGCATTTACCAGTGAATCTACATGTACCTGTGATTATGAGATATAAGTAAAGCTGCAAATATAAATGGCTGAAATGAGTGTCTTTCAAAAGGTGGCTTAGGTCAGCCTTAAAGCTTGGATGTCCAGAGCGAGGTCAGAGCAGACCGGCTTAAAGATCATTTCGGCATCTGGTCAAAATGCCTCCTGGGTGTTTCTTTCTGTAGGTTTTTTTTTTTTTTTTTTGACATGCACAGTTGGGAGGAAACCCCGGGGTACACCCAGAACCTGCTGGAGAGCTTTTGTATCTCATTTAGCCTATAGGAACACCTCATGATCCCCCAGGACGCACTGGAAAACTTTGCAGTTCTTTAGATGTTGTTCTGGGTTCTTTTGTGGCCTCCTGGATGAGCTTGTTGATTACTCAAAGTACTTTCAAACAGTTTGTGAAGGAACAGAATTTAGATGAAAATACTCACACAAACTGTGAAGAATTTGGTAAATGGACTGGTTCTTATATAGCGCTTTTCTACTGTGAGCTCTCAAAGTGCTTTACACCATCTGTACATTCACAAAATAAGTTAAAAATAAGTTTCTATGCAGTCTCATCACATTAAGTACAAAAAGTGGAAGAGCTGGAGGAAGCACAGTATCATCGGCAGTGTGATGGTGCCATGGTTAGCACTTGTGTCGCACAGCAAGAAGGTCCTGAGTTCTCTCTAGGTTCTCCTCCCACAGCCTAAATACACTGCACAGGCGACTCTAACTTGGCCAAAGGTGTAAATGGTGTCACTGGGCCAGCTTTGGCCTGTTGACACCTGGAATAAACTTAAGCTATATGGAGGCTGGATACCCACACCTTTACCTACTTAGTTACAATTTTACTTCTTGTTTTTCAAAAATTCTTTGTATAGCACAACAACAGGCAAAACATTCTGTTTGGCTTATACATACACATTGTAGTTTCATTTAAAAAGGATTTCAAAGATGCATATTTAACAGGTTCTGTATGCACATGGTTTAATTTAGAGCTCAGCAAACCAAATGTACACAGTCTTGTCTTTTTTTCCTTTTTCCCCTTTCTGTGATGTACAAGATACACTGAATAGAAATGGACTATTGAATTGAGACTAAAACTGCAAAAAACATATCATTCTCTTTCCTCTGCATACACAATATGTATTTCACTGCTGTTCCAAAAGAAGCTAAATTTAAATCTAAGAAGCCTTTTTTGCCATTTTCGCTGCACTTGAAGCTTGATCATTTGAATTTCTGTTCACTTTGCAAAAGGCTCACAGAGATCCTTGAAGAAAAGGATGTAACAGCCCCATTTGTTGACAGGGTCAAGGTCAACAGAAACACAGAAAATAAATCTGACTTTCATTTGAATCAATTGGTTTGAAGTTGCTCCAAGGTGGTGAGGTAGAACATTGACTCGGATGATTGACAGTGGCCTGATAGTTGCAGGTTTGGCCACGGTCTCAGACACTTCTCAGCTGTCGATGGCTGAAGCAGAGTGACAGCTCACCCTACGACCCCTCTGGTCTTTACCGTAACAACGTGTTCCCGCACGTGACCCTTGAACCCTGGCAATGTCAAGCATCCACCAGCCACAGACAGCCCACGCCGGGCTGTCAGACTTATCAACCATTCACTGTTGCATGCTCAAATACATGCCATCGCGTCCCCTCAGAGCTCTCTTAGACTCACATTATTCAAGTGACATGCAGAGGACACATCAGAGAAAAGAGCACTGGCTGAAATGTCTCCTTTTCTTAAGTGTTATTTCCGGTGTTCCAGGGTGACCGAGAGTGAGAGTGCTCTGAATACAGCACTGCAAATTTTAAACCATAACCTCATATCTTTGGCTTCAGAAACCCAGATAAGCTGTTGTTCTAATTTTACAAACTAAACATGCCTGCTGGGAGGGTTTGAAATATTACATTACTGCTTGCTGATCAAAACAAATCAAATCCCGCTTAGAGAAATCCAATGGTGCGTTGAAGACTGTGTAGAAAAGAAAGAGACTGGCAGAATTTCAAGAAGTCACAGGCATCTAATATCCGCTCCCTCCACCTGCTTATGCAGTGGAAATGATGCATTTAGAGAGATAATGGCATCCATCACATCACGTCCTCTCTGATTACATTCTGTCAGTTCATATTAACAGATACCAACACAGAGATAAAGCTGTAAGTGTATAAAACACTAATACAACTTACAAAAATAAATGACCCGTTTTTACTGAACAGTAGATGACTCATAACTTAAAAGTTATATGGATGCATGAGTGTTTTTTATGATTGTTTTCAAGCATGTGTTGCTTTTATTTGACAGACACAATGGAGAAATACTGCATTTGCAGGGAGTCTAAACTGTATGATAACCATCACAGACTAAGTGGAGAAGATGATATTCATGTAAAACTTTTGTAAATAGTCATTTACTGTTAGAAAACAAGGAAATAATAATATTCTCTACTTATCTTTTATAATCTTGCAAAACATCAGTTACTGCAAAGTTGCAACTGAGGTTATTATTAATCTTTGTAATAAATACATCTAATAGTGCATCTAATAGACATATTTTAGATGCTATTATAAAACTGAAACCAATCTTTTAATGCCAGTTTTGAATGAAAATGTATATGCAAGCAGGTGGGATGACGTCAGGGGCAAAAGTGAAGTGAAGACTGAACCTTGACATTGTTTTGTTTCGCTCACTTTCTAGTTTTCTTTCATTTGTTATTTCTCCAGCTGTTTGTTACATTTAGACATCAAAACTGTGTTTGAACTCGTTTTTAGGAGAAAATTGTGATTTGGGTCAAAATATGATGGGTTCGGGAGTGAAACTGGTCTCATCATTGCCACAATGCATATGCTACATGATCCTAATTAAAGGACACCGTGTTCGTATCTCTGAAACTGAATTATTGTTGTTGTTGTCGTGTAATGAGTCAGCAAAATGTCAGCCATTGATGTGTTTCACAAGAGCTCCATAAAGTTATTGATATGTGTTGTTAAATTGCAGTGGCTTTATTTCTATGAATTAACTGGAGTGGCCCCTTTTTAAAAAAAATTGTATTTACATTATATCCCCAATGAATTTACAATAAGTGAAAACACAGAAAAAACATGTAGTTTAACTTGACAAGTCCCGGTTAAAGATAAATTCTTAAATGTGCAAAGTTCTATATCTTTTTGGATATTCCCACTAAAAATACAAATCAAATTCATAAAAAGTGGAGACAAGTCCCAATTTGATCATCCAGGAGACTGTGGTTCATGTTTCATTTTTCTACTTTGTTTTGCTTTCTTCTTTTTATGCAGATTCATTTTTATTTTCACTTGATCTTTACTTTTGCAATTTTTGATTTTTGATTGGCTCTTTGGTTAGATTCAACAAGGAAACTACTTGGGTAGGTTTAGTAAACGAGTGCGATTTTGGTTAAAATGGAAGACCCAAGGAGAATAAAAATGCTTTTTATAGTAAAATAAAACAGATCTATTTAGTTTAGTATCAGAACGTTTAAGTTTTATAAATGCTGGTTCGTGTAATGCTTTCGGAGATTAAATTAATCCCTGAGCATGCAGGGAAAAATTGTTAAAATAACATCAGTACATACTGATGTAAACTCCTACTTGCAGTGTGGAAAGAGTTAAACATATTTATGAGCAGTCAGCACTCAGCTACAATGCTTCACTTCATGCAGGAGTTTTCTGCACTGTGGGTGAACCTATGGACATGTAAACATGAAATGTCCTAGCTGACCTAAAAGTGTCAGAGCAGCTTACACAAACAAATGAGATGCAGTGACCTTGAACCAAAGGACAAGAATTTCTCTACCACTGTTTTTGTCATTTTATTCACAATTTTTTTTTCTTATGACTCAAATATTTCCCCTAAACTTCCTGAGATGTACGTGAAATTCACAGTGATACAGCTGCTTGTTGGACCTAGCCTGCAGCTCATTGTGAAGTGTTCATTCTATGTAGGCATGTCCAGCATAAATAATTAAAAACAAGGGGTTCAAGTAGTTAAAATGTATGAAGTGTTAGTCTGAACATAATAAGAAATTAGGATCTGAATAGTGATGTATTTTGAAATGCAACAGTAACAGCTGATGTGGCAAATTCAGAATATGTTGCCCATACCAACAATTCATTTTTTGAAATGTAAGGGAAGCAAACGTTCAGTGTGTAAAGTTTGGTTTCTTTCCAAAGGTGGAATTAGCTGCACATCTGCTACAAGCAAAACCACACAAAAAAACTGCAATTCCTTTCTGTCATGATCTGTAGAGTACGTAGCACAAGTATTGTGGTTTGTGAGGACCCAAGCACAGATATATAAAGAAGCAAACTGGAGTAAACAAAATCAACCCCTTTAGTAGGCAGTACAAAATAAAGGTGACATAAAATCCAAAAGAAAATAAATAACTCCTCGTTACAGAAACCTATACAGGGGAAAGAACTCTAGGAAACAGGACCACTGATATACAGGATACGCTAGGAGCAACATACAGACACAAGACTAAGATGAACGGGACACAAGCAGGAACTAACTAAGACAAGAGACTAACTAGAAACATGAATAACAGAACTCTGGGCAACAGACCCAGGACCAGGACACTTTCCTCTTAGTATGGTACATTACTATTAACATCAGCAGTCGACTTCAGGTGGGTTAGCTTTTATGGCAAGAATTCAGATTCCTCTCACATGGGACTGACCAGACTCTTATTTGCATTAATGAAGGTGTGTACTATAAACACTGGAAAGTAGTTATTTTCATGCCTAACACAATCAGTAAAAGCAGCTCTAATCAAAGAAAGTTGCTTTAAAAGCCAAAAGCTCGTCTCCCTGTAAATAGAAATTCTTATTAAAAGTCATAAAAATCGTACTTCTAAAATACAAAAATATATAAAATAGATAGACCTGTCTTTCTAGATTCCTTGGGATTTGCAGTTTCCCAGAATACTTTTGTTATTTGTGTCTGTTGTAAAATAAAATCAATAAAATTAGCTTGACAAACTTTGCCCAAGAGTAATCATGTTTTAAAACTCAGTATCAAAGTAATTCATCAGTAATTATCAGTACATTCAAATTTAATGGAGCTTATGGAAGGACATGACAACAAAACCTGACACTGAGTTGAGCAGCAAAATCCAAATTAAATTCTGCAAAAACATTCCAACAAGTAAACATAATTAATGCAAAAAGATAAATCAAAAGCAAAAAGGATCACAAGGAGACAAGAAGCAGACAGGAAAACACACGACAGGAGGCAGATTACCCCCCCCCAAAAAAAAAAAACTTAAGGAAAGTAAGTTTTAATTTGCTGTCACCATCCTCTGCTTTAAACAAACGTGTCTATCTGCAAACAAAAAGTGAAAATGGAATGGCATTTATAGGGTACTTTTCCAGTTTAATCTGAAAGCTCAAACAATTTTATATTACAGAGCTCAGTGTCTGGATACGGTGCCTCTATCAATCAGATGCACACGGTTCTAGTTCAGTATCTTGCCTACATGCAGTCTGCATGCAGGCTGTAAGAGCTGGGATGTCAACATGCATAGGAGCCAGTGTCAATATGGATCTGTTAAAAAGGCTGCTGGTGGGAGCCACAGTTGGACCGCTCTTTACTGAAATTTAAGGAATCAGCAACCAAAGTGTTCCTGAGATGAAAGTCACTGTTAAACAGATGTTTGGTGCAGACAGATGGGGCAACCAGATGGCTGACTCCTCATGTGCACTGATCTGTTTCTCACTAGTTAACCAACTGCTAATTTGAAAACATGCCGTTTGAAATGTGGCCAAGGGATAACTCAAGTGGAGCGCTCGGTGAAGGAACTGAACGAGAAAGTGATATTCGTTGGACACCGTCTCACTACAGTGATTCCATCCACGAGGAATAACGCTTTCATGCATTCTACACGCAGTTTTAGGACAACAAAGCAGAATAATGATCCACATAACAAAGCACACAAAGCAAAAAATGTGTTTAAACAGGGATTATCTTTATTCACACAAGACATGAGAAAACGCCAAGCCTGCACATGACTGAGTTTTCAGGTATTAAGTGACACAAATTATCTGCCAAGAACATGAATTATGGATTTAAAAAGGTTTTAAAGTTATGCACTATGACAGTGTTTTTAAACAAAGTTTTAGTACTTTAGTACAAATTCAAGCATACAAGCGTATGCTTGAATTTGGCTGAAGGCCAGGGGTGCCCCAAGAACCACTTACTTACAAGGTGGCCCACCCTACAGCATGCCCTCCTTTATCATCTACTAAACACTCATAGAGACCACATTTCACAAAGTCATGTGGGACTCTAAAGGAAGTGACTGAGACCATAAACTTATCTGAAAGTGTTTAGTCTGGTCACAGTTCAAGGCGGCAAAGAGTCATTTTCCCCATTGATTTCTAATGCTAGGTGACAGTGGGGAAGAAGAACTCCATTTCAAACTTCCAGTGGTAAAATGCTCATTGACTTTGTACATTCTGATATGGTTGGACCAAAGTAATTCCAGATGTGTGTAAAAAGTAAATAAAAACAGAACAGAATGCAATTTCATAAATTTATATTTCATTCACAACAGAACACAGAAAATAGAAAAATACACTGCTCAAAAAAAATAAAGGGAACACAAAAATTAGACATCCCAGATCTGAATGAATGAATGAAATATTCTGATTAAATACTTTGTTTTTTTACTGTGACGGTGCCAAGGCAGACCCCACGACTCGCTCATGTTTTCCCACATACTATTAACACACGATAACACACGGTTGCTGTACACAAACCCCGCGGCTGCAGCTCTCCCGCTGCCAGCTGCCCACAGCATCAACAACAACATCAATACAATAATCAGGACTCTTTAAGGCTGGCGAGGCGTGATTGCCAATGCTGCGCAGGTGAAGCCATCTCCACCGCACGGCACCGCGGCCACACCCGGCCACATTTACATAGCTGAATGTGCTGACAACAAAAATCACACAAAAATTATCAATGGAAATCAAATTTAGCAACCCATGGAGGTCTGGATTTGGAGTCACACTCAGAATTAAAGTGGAAAAACACACTACAGGCTGATCCAACTTTGATGTAATGACCTTAAAACAAGTCAAAATGAGACTCAGTAGTGTGTGTGGCCTCCACGTGCCTGTATGACCTCCCTACAACGCCTGGGCATGCTCCTGATGAGGTGGTGGATGGTCTCCTGAGGGATCTCCTCCCAGACCTGG
>VVHJ01037603.1:4845-15063 GCA_015107715.1 Tylochromis polylepis
TAAAGACTGGAGGATTTCTCTGAACACACGGAAAACATTAATGAGTCGCTCTTTTGCACAGTTAGTTTAGCATTTCAACATTGTTAGCCATGTATGGTTAAAACACAGGACAATTGGCTGACTGAAAGCTGACTAAGAACACTGTTTTCAAATCCAAAACTGCGTCTGTCAGGACTGAAAAGTAAACTGAGCTAAATGTGAGAAATACAGAAGGACAAAAACTGTATGTGCACAAAAAATATGTGCAGTAGGTGAAAGGTTACCTTCATAAAACACTTCAACTTCACGCTAAGAGAAGGCTATAAAAGACAAAAATAATAATACTAATAACCAAATGGGTAAATGTTGTATCAGAGGCAGAGTACTCACCGAACTGTGTGGAGGCACAACAGTCCTCTTTCCTATGCAACAGTAAGCAGAGCTCGGGCTGGTACAAGCAGCTTGAGAAGCAGCAGCGCTTGAGCTCCTCACGCGTCTGTCAGCCACTCAACAGCTGCGTGCCATAAATCCAGCTCTGGAAGTGCCCTGAATAATCACCACGAGACGGCGCTCCCACTCGCCTGCATTCCCACTCCGAGCTCTGACTCCCTCTGCCTTTTTAGCCGTGCAGATATTTGAATAGCATCAGAGTGTGTGTGTGTGAGAGAGAGAGTGTGAGAGAGGAGTATTAACCATGAGTGGAAAGGCTCTCTCTCTCTCTCACACACACACACAGAGAACCATCACATAATGAACAGAGCATTTGTTTGTCATGCAATCCATTGAGTCACTTTCACTGCCCAACCCAGGGCTTGAAGCAGCGCTGTCTAATTTGAGACTTCAGTCATACCTCTGAGTATAAAGTGAAGCTGGTCTTTCAGATATTGTAGCTCTGCTGGGTGACAGCAGGAAGGGTGGACCTTGAAGAGGGCAGTCAGTAAGTGAGAGATGCAGACATTCAGCAAACGCAGCAAATTTGTGGTTCCTGATGTGGAAATTGTTTTATGGTCCTTGAATATATCAATGAGGTTTTTTTTAACTGTAGCTATGTATGTAAATACATTTCAATAACTCAAGGTCATCCTTTAATATGACAGCGATATAGCGAGTATGAAAAGTGCAAAGTGTTTTTAAATTGAGGATAACACATTTCATTATGAAACATTTACATATACTCTGTTTGTGTATGTGCCAACATTTGATGATAGGAAGTAGCACGCTGAGTAAGAACACTGTGAAGACAACATCAATTAAACAGGGACAGCCACTTGACGCAACACACACATAGTACAAACTACTGAAAACAACAACTAATAATAATTAATTTGGGGCATCATTTAGCCCCCATAAGTAACAAAGCTACGATTTGTTCATCTGAGTGATGGGTGCCAGATCAAAGGTGTTTTTAAACCTTGCTGTTCTGCACTTTGGGATCATAAATTTTCATCCAGACAAAAGAAAGTGAAACTCACTAGAGGCTGTAAGTCATCAAGAAAAACTGAACCAGCCAACCTCTGTAACTGTCTGGTGTACAGGGATGCCGTTCACTAGAGGTGGGCGGATCAACCCATATATCAATAGTATCGATACCAACGCTGGTATTGGTATCAAATCGATACTAGTGTGATAGGATCAATGCTTTTTTTCTGTAATCTAAGTTCAGTATGTAGCCCACTGAATTGTCTTAAATGAATTCTTTTTTTGGGGGGGAAATAAAAAAAATATATACAGTGTCGCACAAAAGTGAGTACACAGATGGGCACATTTACATTCCTCCAAAAAACAGTTTCCAAATACATGAAAAGCTGAAAGAAATTGAAAACTGATGATGATTCATCTTATAAATCATGACACACTGCTCTCCCCAATATAAGCTGCTGTTAAAGGTTAAAAGTATCAGTATGTGCAATACTGGCCCTGTTTTGTACTCGGTATCATATCGATATGAGAATTTTCAGTATCACACAGCACTACCATTCACCAATCAGCCTCTTAGACCACTTAACAATGTGATTGAGTTTCTGTTCTTTACAGATAAGTATCCATGCCACAAAACCAAGGAAAAGGAAGGTGCTTTTAATTAATGTGAAACACATTAATTAAAAGGTTACACCTGTGTTCTTCTCATTGTGACGTCTCAAACTTAGTTTCATAAACTGACCTACCTGCCAGTAAAGCTCCCTACTTACCATGGATGAAGGTATGAGTTGTTCCACATAAGCACGTGCTAAAAAAGCTTCCAGATGCATTGATCGTGATCTGTGAACATCATTCCTGAAACTTCAGTCAGACCAGAATTCACCTGGCAAAATGTTTCTATATGGTGAGGCTGCAAGCAGGTGTACAGGATGTGTACAGGACGTTTGAAATTCAGGCACAAATAAGGAAGCCACCTGCATGAGTTTATAGTGCCTACCCAAAGCTTAAAACCACATTATTTTGGTTAGGTCAAGGATTGGCAACTTTTACTATCAAACGAGCCACTTTTGAACAATAATAGCCGATTATTTAAACCTAGGTAATGAAGGAGGCACAGCCTGTTAAGTATAGCATTACTATTTAGTATAAATAAGTGTAAATAATTAAAACCTTTGGCAACATAATCACTCTGCAGTGGGTTATTTATGATTTGTTACTTTAACTTTATATTTTCATTATAATACTAATGTTTTGTTCAGTTTTTCAAAAATTATTGCACAAAAATATTTACTAGTTTCTTTCTTATTTTTACTACCATCAAAACAGAAAAATGGTGAGATGAAAGAAATGCTGAAGAACAAGCATACCTGCAAGAAAGCAGTGCTGACAATGACAGCAAACAAATTTGTCCACGTACCATTAGCTAGGTGGACTCGGGACTAGCCATTTATTTGCGTGTTAAATATATGAACTTAACCGCAGTTGAGGAAATATTAAACCTTTTTTTTTTATTAATTCGGTGTATAAGCTAAACGTTTTAACAGCTGGAAGATGTTAATAATGACTTAGTGAAGAAGCTTGTTTCCGCCGCCATTTAAAAAAAAACCCGTCCCGAAAATCGATTTAATAACTCGAATGTAGGGTAAGGGTTACGGTTAGGTTAAGTCTTAGCCTTACTAACTTGAAATGTTGGGAAAATAACGTAAAAAATGAAATTTCGATTTATTACGTCGAATTTTTTTTAGATAAGAAAAATAATTTGACTTTTTTTTGTCACGATTTTTTTAATCTTTTTTTTGTGGCGGACACCGGAACCAAGCTTCAATAACTAACAGAAATTATACATAAAATTGTTATTATTACTGTTGTTGTTGTTATTATTAAACAGTGACAGTTCATTATCATGTTTACCATCTATTTTGTGTTAAGGCCCAGCAAACATGCAGGTTCGACGTAGCTGAGGCCAAAGGCCATATACATCTTGTCTGAGCATGCGCAAACTAAGAAGCGGGGGCGGGGCATATGACACGGTTAGCCAATAGAAACAATGAATTATTATTCCTTGACGTTAACACATTCCTTTAAAAAAATTGCAGTATCACATCGTATTTTAATCTTCGGGCCTATTAATTTAATTTAATTTAATGTGACTTTGAATGTGACAACGTTCAAAGTCTAGTTTACGTAAACATCATTTACAGACCCTTTAACCTGTCCAGAGCACTCAATCAGGCCCAGTGCAGTCATATTTATAAGCAAACAAAAATAGGAATTCACTGAGCTGGCACAGTAATTGTACGCAGCACAGTGGGGGAATGATTAAATCACTGATTACTGTCACTTTGATAATTTTAGAAAAAGTCAAACACTGATTGCATGACCCGAAATTATACAGGAATCAAAAGCTGTTTCACTACATAACCGAGAACACTATCAAAGTGTCGAGCAGCACACTCTTGATTATGAAAACGTTCCAACACACTGCCTTACAAAACAAATAAATGCTTCATTCTAGTTAATCAAGCTGCAAACCTCATAAATAGAAATTATCGGAGTTCAGTTTGTTGGTGGAAAACTCCAGCAATAGCAGGTGTTAAACAGACACCGCTGTTTCATCATGTGAACTGAGAGGCGGCTCTGTGTTCTGAGCTCATGTTGGAGGACTGCATCTGTCAGTGGCATTAAACCTGCAGCATGTTTTTGTGGCTGGTGCTGGAGGTGGTGCTGCACAGTGACAAAGGAGCACCTGACAGCATCCATCTCAGGACTCCTGCGTTAGCTTATGCCCTGAGCAAACGGTGACAGTGAAGATAGCTTCTTCATTTCACTCCTATCAATATCTCATAACCTTTCACTGCCGGTGGCTGGTAACAGACAAGCTGAAGACAAAGTGCAAGTCTACCCGCCCTAATTAGAAATGATCCATCTAACACTGAAGACATGGAACAACTGAGTCAGAATGCCTCTTTAAATTTAGCGGGTGACAATCTGAACGCAGCACAGTAAATGCGGTGTGAAAGCACCTCAGCAGCAGAGGCTTTTGAATCTGTAGAATTCTTCCCTTGTGTGCAGTTTTGAACAGATATCTGGAAAGCTCTTAATCCCTCTACACACCTAGATTAGAATAGCTTCATGCTGCTACATTATGTAAAACCAATTAGAAAAAAAAAAAACCTTATCAGACTAAGAATTAAGAAGAATTAATTAAGAAGACTGAATAATGTTGCCACAATAACCTGCTGCAGTGTTTATACATTTATGATGCACCCCATGTTTGTTAGCAAAGCCATCAGAGCTAAATAACACTTCCTATGACACGCTTTTCTTTTAGTATCAGAATTCAAAACAGAATGAAACAAATTTATTGCCCCTTATCGACATTAATCCACTTAAATTAACTCATTCCAACTTCAGGGAGCACTAGGCTGTGGAGGTAAAAAAACCAAACAAAACACAAAGCCACATTTTGATGCAGAGGGACCAATATTTGCACCTTATTATCAGGCACAAGGAAACAACTGCACACACACGCAGACACAAAACGTCTTAATGTTATTATAAGTATCATCTGGATGAATAGCCTAGTTACCAGTCATTATCCTCACCTTTTATTCTTTGCTTTAGCCAATCTTAAAATTTTTGCTTAGCCATTACTTAACTGAAATATTTTTAAATCCAACATAGTGCTTATCTGATATCCAGTGACCACCCGACCATATCAAGAATAGACTAGGAATTTTTATCCACTTCTTCTTAGCTGGTTAAAGACAGATGAACATTAAAAGCAAAACAAGTGCAAAGGTTTTGTCTTTACATATTTATTCCACTTTTCATTACAAACAGCTCATCACAAGAAACAGGGGAACCTGCAAGAAACAAAGATTGCAGGTTAGTCAAATTAAAAACAAACAATAATAAAATAGAGACGTATACAGATGCTGCTGTGGTACCTGATTATGCCTTCTCTGCTGCTGCCTCCTCATCTCCACCCTTGGTGTTACGTGTGTAAATCAGCTGTGCTCTGTGTTTGGACACCAGTTTGATCATGCCTGCAAGACAGAAACGGGCCCAAGTTCTCTGTCAGCATTTTTTGTTTTTTTATTCACACTGTTATGTCGATTGTTGTGACACACTTGCTCTAGTCGGCCTGCACAGGGACGAACGTGATAGAACGGGTAGAGCGGATATTAGTAACAGATCAGTTCAGCCATCAATGTTTCACATCCAGGTGTCCAAACACTAACAAGTAAATGTATTACAAGGCAGGACAGGCAATCTAGCTAGGATGCTAATGTAGCCATTACATCTCAAATCAGTTTGACAGCTAATTCTCAAATTAAATTAGGCATAAGGAATTATTACAGAGAATTTCCTTGTGTGTCCCTCCTGCTGCATATGAAGCTTCACTGTATGGGACAAGAACAAATCTGCGTTCTTTAATCAAAACCACACTGCACAGCCTGCTGAAGATGGGCTTTAATTCATATAAAGTGTCTAGATGACAATATCTCTGAAACACAATGAGTAACACCATACACATTTCAGTTAAACTATTGTTGGGAGGGGAGAAAAAAAAAAATCAATCAAATGGAGAAAGCATAAGGCACCCATTTGAAATACATTCAGCATTTCACATCACATGAAACGAAGCACAGGCTGCAATATATCACTTGTTTTCATGTAGCATTTTGAAGAGGAGAAACTCAAGGATGTCAAAAGAAGAGATAAGTAGTCACGCTGCATGCACATCACTGTCATTTTGAAACAAATGAACTTGCTGCCAAACCACTCTGGCCTGGGTTCATACAGTGTAAGCATTTATAAACATTAGACACAGCCAGCGAGCAGTGCTGATGACTACGGGCATATTCATCGGTTGAGCTTAATGTTCCATCACAAAATAGTAGATGACAAGAGATGTTACAGTTTCTATTTTTTTTTTAAATTGGAGCCAGAACCATCTCCCGATCAGTCCTTAATGCAAAAGATGCGCGACATGTGACTGAGTTTTCTCTAAAGTTGGAAAACACCCTGCCAAACTCTCAACTTATTCAGGACAGTAAATAAATCCTTTACTGGCAACATAAGCAAACACTGCTTTTTTTTCTTTTTTGAGGGGACTAAAATCTGATGCTTGGGAATGATGCCAGCCAACTGAGCAAAGTTCCCTCGCTACCATCCAACCTTTGATTATTTTGTAGTGGCAGCCATTACATCAAAGATCCAACCTGGACCTTTAAGGGCTCTGAGCTGAGAAAGTTAAGTTCACCTTTGGCGAGCAGTTCCTGGAGGGCGTTCCTTGCTAGGGAGCCACGGATCTTCAGCCTCTCAGACACAACAGCGGGGGTGATGAGCTTGTAGTTGGGAACTTCTTTGTACAGCTTGTCGTAGGTCGCCTTGTCGAAGAGGACCAGGTTGTTGAGCTTATCCCTCACTTTTCCCTTGGACCACTTCTGCTCAGAAACATGGGCACATTGTTTTAATGAGCAGGAGACTTCTAGCCTCAACCCTTTATTCAGCAACCACATACTGTAAAATCCATTTAATATGGACAAATATGAACAAAAGCGTACCTTCTTCTTGGCTTTGCCTCCAGACTTGTTGACTGGGTCCTTGTCCTTCTTGGACTTCCCAGCATCCTTCTTTTTATCCTGTTTAGGAGGCTGGAAAAAGAAGACATCCGTTAAACTTTCACTCTGGAGCTACATGTTTAACATGTGCTGTAACGTACACAAGAGCAAGTTCGCATCGGTACTCCATTAATTTTTTTTTTTAGAGGAAAAAAAAAAAAAAAGAATAAATGAGCCAGGGACTAATGCTGAAATAGGACGGTCGACATGGGAAGGCCTCGTCTTCAAAACGTTTGTAGTCTCGCCGTCTTCAATAATTTTTAACATTTGTACTACTATAATACTTTGGTGTTCGGTGTTTGTGTCATCTGTGCATATGCTAGTATATTTCGCGGTCACATGAGGGACAACTTTATTAAGGTCCTTTCTGTGAGCAGTGTAGTTGGAAGCATGGTGCGTTTAGCGAACTGCTACTTTGCTAGCCATAAGCTAAATGCGTAAAATCTTAAGAATGACGGCTTCATCCACACACTCTTGTCACTGTGCGGGGAAGCGCATTGCTATCACAAAATGTTCCGAGGTACTACGACTCCTGAATAATTAACGATAAGCCGAAAAATGTCTAACTTCTTTCAACAAACGTGTTATAACTGTCCTCACCATGTTTCCTCGTCAAGATGTCGGAGCGAAAGGAAGTTCGCCCGTGCAAGAGCCCCTTAGACAACCTGTTTTTGCGGAAGTGAGATTGGGGCATTATGGGAACTTGAGTTTTTCCATGTTTCGTCGCTTTTATTGACTTGATTTGACTTATGAGATTGGCAAAAATTCTCAAAGCCATTGAGAGAATGGCTCTCAATGGCTGAAAGCAGGTTTGAGATCAAAAACTCATACAAGTAAAATCTAATTTATTAATTTGACTTTTATCAACCCATCGAGGTCATGTGACAGTCACTGTCAGCTGGGCAGGACGTTGCAAAGATGGTGATATACAGTGTGTATGTGGTGAACAAGGCTGGAGGGTTGATTTATCAATATGATAACTATGTCCCGCGAGCAGAGGTGGAGAAAACCTTCAGCTACCCTTTGGACTTGGTGCTGAAGCACCACGACGAGAAAGTGGTCGTATCGTTTGGACAACGGGACGGAATCAGAGGTAGCCTCAACGGGCACATCGTTAGCTCATTTATTAGCTAGCTATGTGGGAAATATCCACTGAAACCTGTCTTATGCCCAAGCTTACTCGCATGCAGTCTGTGTCGGTTTATTATCTATAGTGTGCTTATTTAAAGCGTTTTTTACAGACTAAGTTACCTGAAATGTTCGTTGTTCTTCATTTAAAAATACTGGGTGTCATTAGCTTGACTGTATGACTGGACTGAAACTTCTTGTCATTCGTCAGTGGGACATGCAGTGCTCTCCATCAATGGAGTTGATGTGATCGGGAAGAACACGTCAGATGGGAAGGACATCCTTGAATACCTGAAAGATCCTTCAAATTATCCCGTGTCTATTCGCTTTGGACGGGCGCGCCTGAGCTCCAATGAGAAGCTGATGCTGGCGTCCATGTTCCACTCGTAAGTCATTTCGTGTGTCTGGATTACACCCGAACTGCACAGTGGACAGCGGGCCCAGGTGTCTACTAGTGTTATTTATTTTCTTCTGAATGGGAGCCAAAGGAAGTGACAACTTCCCTGATGGATCAATACATTTTTATAGTATGTACTGATTTTTTCCCCCTACAACACACAGGGTCGAAAGTACACATACACTTATTTAAATATTTTAATAAGTGGTGCTATAAGGACATCTAGACAAAGTGCAATTTGCAAACAGACATTTAACTAAATATTTGTCAAGGCCTTTGAGCCTTTTTTTTTAAACCCTGTGTGGATCAGACAAAATCCAAAATAAAATCAAACTTGTGCACTTAATTCTTGTTTTGGTTTTTTAGTCGTTAAAGATGCATGCTGTATGATCGTTCCACTCTGGAAAGAGGACGGTTTAAAGAAATCATTAAAATCCAAAAATTACCACGACATTCACGCTCATAATGATTGTAGCTAAACTTCAGACCAAAACTGTATGTACTCTCACTTTATGAATGGGGCAAAATAAACACACCTGTTTTTGTGATCCTTCCCTCAGGTTGTTTGCAATAGGTTCACAGCTATCCCCTGAAGTTGGCAGTTCAGGGATTGAAATGCTAGAAACTGACGTCTTCAAACTTCACTGCTTCCAGACTCTCACAGGTCAGTGGTGCAATTAAGTGTCACTTTAGGTTAAAAAAAACCCCCAGAGAAGTCATTTCTTAGTTGGCTGTAGAGTAAAAACCAAAGTACTTCCATATGTAATGATTTAATTTAATTTTAGCTGTGAACAGCATGCAGCTCCATTAATAAAACTTCCTGGTCTTTTAATTCCTTCCTTCCCAGCTTGTTGCATGTTTGATAGTCACTATTATAAAATGACATCTTTCTCATCTTGTTCTATCAGGGATAAAGTTTATCGTGCTGGCGGACCCGCGACAGTCTGGAATCGATGCATTGTTGAGGAAGATTTATGAGGTCTATTCAGATTTCGCCCTCAAGAACCCGTTCTATTCTTTGGAAATGCCAATCAGGTATTAAAGAGAATTAGGATCACATTATCCTGAAATAATTTATAACTGTGCCCACTGTTTGACACCCACACATTTACTCTTGCTTTTCAGGTGTGAGCTCTTTGATCAGAATCTGAAGAGTGCACTGGAGGTAGCAGAGAAAGCCGGCAACTTTGGAGCTGGATCTTAAACCAGCGCATTCACAGACTGAAAAGAAATGAGTGGACTAGTTTCTTGTTTTGGACTTTTTTTCCCCCCTACATTTGCTCATTAACACTTTGTAAATACATTGTTTTGTAAATAATTCAGAGATTAAAATGCATACTGTATTTAAATGTTCTGAATGCATCTTACTGAATCAGTGAGTGAAGACTTTGGAGCATGAAGCATAAAATAGGAAAATTAACCCTCGAACACTAATGCGCAGTTTCTGTAACAGCATCGCTAATAGCAGGTGTATTTTACTCAATATACTTCCCATCAAAATACATTGAAGTGCAACAACACATGGCAAATTGAAGTACTCTTCTTTTATCCTGTACAATGTCTGATAAAATAAGGTACAATGGAGGTTCCCTTTTTTTTTTTTTTTTTTTTTTTAAAAAAATATTAAAAAAATATACTTTTTTTTTTTTTTTAAAGTACACATAC
>VVHJ01037603.1:19157-32928 GCA_015107715.1 Tylochromis polylepis
TTAAATTCAGTTCCTTTCGGGGCTGAAGGATTTTTTTTTTTTTTTTTTGTTCAAAATTTCCGCATCATGTGGGCTAACTAGCGCCGCCCAGCCACGAAACCTGATGATGGTGGTACGGTACAACATGGGCGGACAATGGTCCATACAACTGCGGCAGTGACTGTATGAAATTAAATAACACGTAACTACATAAACTGTAATTTAAGCCTAACTTACTACGAGTTTTTTCACTGAATGAGCTAGCTTGTTAGCGCTGTTTTTAGTGTTAGCAATTTTCCCCTGTATTCAAATTGACACTCATAGTTCTTCATATCGGCCAGTGTAGCATTTTAACAGCTAGCTGTGTGACTAAACCATTGTTTAATAAGCCAATAACATTGCTTGAGTAAGTTTTGTTACCTGGCAGCCATGTTGGTAACGCCTTTGGGCACAGCTACATATGTAGAAGCGCCATTTAAATCTTAAAAACCTATTTGCTGCTTTGCTTGAAAATAAGGTTTTAAAAAGCATCTTTCCCCCCTAAGTTTTTTTTGTTGTTGTTGTTGGTTTTTTGTTTTTTACTCCTAGCTCCATCTTTGCATTACAAATGGGCGAATCGATCCAAATATCGATAGTATCAATAGAAACGCTGGTATTGGAATCGATACTAGCGCGATAGGATTGATCTTTGTTTTTGATTTTTGATTGATCTTCTACATTCAGTATCTAGCCCATGGAGTTCTTAAATTAATTATTATTATATTTTTGGAAATTAATATGTGCATATATGTGTAATATACCTCAAACATGCACTATGAAAGATGTTTGACCTTTTTTTTTGACTGTCACCTCTATTTTATTTATAAGATAGAGCACATTTAAACAAAAGAAGCTGACCCAATGAGACAGGCAAATTTAAATTCCAGGTCTCTAAAATACATGAAAAGCTGAAAAGCCTTTTTTTGTTGTGTTAAAGTGTTGTGGAAAGTAGAAATTGAAGTGATTTAGTGTTCATTAAAATGTGGTCAGAAGTTTCAAATTGATGACGATTCATCTCATAAATCATGGCAATCCGATCTCCCCTACATAAGCTGCCTTTACAGGTTAGACGTGTCAGTATTGGTATCAGCTGGCCCCCTAGTTACATGATATCGGATCGATACCAAATTTTGCACAGCACTACTTTGCGGTCGCGTGAGGTAAGCCCGTCCTCCTGTTCCCATGGCAACGGATAACCAAACATTTCAGTGTCCCGTGAGCTGGAGCCAGTTTAAGTAGCACGCTAATTTCTTTTTAAAAAAACCACATTAATTATTTGAGCTAGGTTGAAATCTAAGAGCAAAGTAAGTAAGAGTTTAGTCATTTTTTAACAAATACAGTCTGTTTCACTGACCCACAGTAACCGAGAACTATGGTAAGTGTTACGTTAAAAATAAAAACGCTATTCTATGCTAAATCCCACTGTTCAAATGCATGCCAGTTATCTGCAACCTGACCGTTGTAATTACTGCCCCGCAGAGACTTGGCTCGAGCTCCACGTCTTCCAGGGGCAAAATTTACCTCGGCCGGTACCGCACCCTGGCTACCGGCTCTCGGGTGGATGAAGATCTGTTTGGGAACCAGAAACCGGTGAGTGTGGATCCCAGTACACTCAGCGGGAAATGGAGGAAAATGCTTAACTCGTATTATGCACAATGATATCCCTAGATATCATCAGTAACTGCATGTAGCTGCAGTGAGAACAGAAATCGTGGATGAGTTTGTGAGCTGATTACAGCTAAATCTGTGTGGATGTCATTGCAGTTAGACAAACCGGTAAAATCAGCAGGTGAAGCAAAGGATTGTTCATGGAAGAACAAGGAAGGAGAGACTCTTCAAATCATCACCAAAGACCTCATCCGAAATCTGAAGTAGGCCAGCATGAAACGAGCTCATTTGAATAAAACATGAAGAGAGTCTGAGAAGTGTGTGTGCTGCTCTGTGATAAACCCCTGACTTATTTCGTGTGATTCAGGCTATTCAGATTGCTATTGTGGATGTTAATACAGTGTACCAAGTTTTTGAAACATTATGCCACATGTCATCATGCCAGGATCCCCCAGAGAGATCCTTCAAGAGAGTCCCTCTTGCTTCCACCAGCCGAGTTTAAGCGGCTCACTTCAACATCCCGGCTGCTCCTCAAGGAGGACAGAGAGGCCCTGAGGCAGGCTTACCAGAGGAAGAAAGAAGAGGAACTTGTAGGAAACCTGACTCCAATTTAAAAACAACAACAACAAAAAAGTCCACCGATTTAACAATTATTTTTTTATGTACTTTTTACGCAGAAAGCTGCAGAAGAAAGGAAGCATAGGATCCATGAGGCAGACCTGTCCCGTAAGCAGAACCAGCCGCTGACTGAGCTGGAGATCGAAGCCCGGGAACGTGCACAGCGCCTGGTGGAGCGGAGTAATGCTTTAAGGATGGAACAGGAAGATGAGATCAAACAGCTCAACCAGGTAATAAGAAGGTGCAGATGTGTGGATGACCAACCTTTAAAAAAAGTACAAACACACATAATAATCAACCTGTGTGTGTGTGTGGTTGTCTCAGCTGCTTTTAAGCGCTCAATGTCAAGCCAAACGTGACGACCAGATCCAGGAGAAGAAGCAGATCCAGACAGAGTTGACAGAAGAGGAGAGGCGTCTGGACAACATGATGGAGGTGGAGCGCCGCAAGGCTCTGGAGACTCTGGACAAGATTGAAGAGCTGCGCAGGCAGCAGAGGGTCAAGTAAACGGAACCCTATCAAAAACACAGTCACGCTCTATTTGTGGATTGATTTTATGCAACTAACGTCATGCTCATGTTCTCCAGATGACTTCTTCTGTTTGGGAGATAACAGAAATTCTACTAATGAGCAGTGAAGGTCAACTAGGAGCACTGTCACTGTGTGTGTGTGTGTGCTTTATATTTCAGGGGAAGGCAGGAAATTTACAATCAGATCCAGAAACGCCTGGAGAACCGAGAATTGGAGGAAGGCAAAAAAGAGAAAGAGAGTCAGCAGATACGAGAGGACCAGGAGAGAATGAACCTGGAGGATCTTGAGGTGCATGTGGAGGCAGGAGACACATCTACACATGGAGTTAACGCGCTCAGTTTCTGCTCTGACCCATGTCTTCCTCCAGGTGCTGGAGAAGAAGAGGATGGAGCAACAGCTTCTGCAGGAGGAGATCAAGCGCATCAACACTGAGACCATGCGGGCAAAGGAGCGGAGGATGGAGGAGGAGAAGCTGGCTGACATGAGAGTGAAGGAGTATCTCCAAAAAAAGCAGGTCATAGCCCACTGTTCTTTGTGGATGAGCAAACTATATCATGTGACACACACACATTTGATTCTGATGTTGTATTTAACGTGAGCATTTCATTAACCCCCGCAGGAGCAGCAGGCAGAATACGAAGCGGAGCAAAGACGAATCAAGAAGGAGAAAGAGTTGGAGATTGCTCGTTTGAGGGCCCAGCAAGAAAAAGAAAGAGACTACAAGGCTGAGCAGGTGAGGATCTAACAGATGTGCGATATATGAGGATTTAAAACCTGGCAGAAGAATTCCTGATGTTCTTAGCTACTTGTGCTTGCGTACATGTGTTTGTCTGGAAGGATGAGCTCCGTGCTCGCAGGAACCAGGATGCTGCAGAGAGAGAGTGGAGGAGAAAAGAGAGGGAGCGGGCTGCAAAGAAAACACAGCTGGAGGCGATGCTGAGGGCGGCTCACGTGGAGCAGGTTCACTACAAAGAGCGCAATCTGTCCGTGGAGGTGGGTCGGGAGAGGGCAGAGTTCGAGAGGCTGCTGAAGTAAGAAAGTGCGTTCGAAACCGATTTTCCAATAATCCAGAGATGCTCAGTTAAAAGTGCTCTCTCCACGCAGGGTGCAGCAAGAAGAGATGGTCAAAGAGCAGGTGCAAAACAACAGGCAGCGTCAGAAAGTGCAGCAGCATGCGCAGGCCATCCAGCAGCAGATGAAGGAACGCGAGATCTTAGCCACAGCTAAGTGCAAAGAGACCTTCAAGGAGGCCGAACGGCTGATCGAGGAAGCCCGGCAGAGACGCCTGCGCCTCGATGAGCTCAAACAGAAGAAGCTCCAGGAGCTCAAGTAAGCACGAGCGTTTTTTTTAACAGAGATATTCCGTATGCATATGGAATTTCCATTACTGGACCCTGGATCCTCCCTTAGTTATGCTGCTGGGGGGGCTTCCCATGATGCACAATGTTTCTTCTTCACTCCCCTTGCTGTGTGTTTGTACACCACTCTGCATTTAGTCATTAGTTATTTTAAAACTCTGGCTCTTTCTGCTATAGTGTGTCTTTTTTTTCACCCTGTCTCTCTTTGCTCTCTTCTTTTTCCCCTCACCCCCAGCGGGTTGCGGCAGATAGCTGCCGCTCCCTGAGTCTGGTTCTGCTGGAGGTTTCTTCCTGTTAAAAGTTTTTCCTTCCCACTGTCGCCAAGTGCTTGCTCATAGGGAGCTGTGTGACTGTAGGGTCTTTACCTAACAATGTGGAGTGCCTTGAGGCAACTGTTGTTATGAATCACTGCCATACAAATACATTGAATTAATAGCATGCATTAAATTAAGAAATTTGATGTGTGCCTGTTAATCTACTACAGGGCTACAGGACTCTGTGAAAAGTACTGCAGTCAGGTGGAAAGAAAGGTCCAGACCTACGTGAGCTGATCACCTGACCACTGGATTCAAACGAAAATGAGCGAGAAGTTCTCATCTGGTCCTGCTGTCACATTTACAGTCTGATTTAACATGTTTCAATCACAACTGTGGGTTAAAATGTAAAGTAATGTAACAATAAAGACTAATAGTTTATTAGTATGGAAAACGCTGGTATTCATGTAGTTGAGCTGTTAACTCTTGTTATAGACTCTTGTCTATAAAGACAAGTTTTGACGCCTCAAGAGGTGGTTCAGCAACTATTAGAATAGCTTCTGGGTTTTTCCAAGTCTTAACCTGTCGTCACCAACTTCTGAGGCACACCCAGTTATTCGTCGCTGTAAGCAGGCCTGAAATATGACAGAACCCTCCCACTCCAGAAAAGAGCCTCAAGCGTTTTCTTTGTAGGTTTTCAACAGGTAAAGAGTTAATCCTTATTTAAAGTGATTTATTCTGTTTTATGTATATTGGAAAAAGAATCTTTTTCTTTTGCCACATTATGAATTCATCTCACACACAGAGACAGGATACAATTTTTAGTTTTTATTTAGGCTAGTAGTTCCCTTTCAATTAAGTCATGTTCTTCCACTTATCAATGACAGATCCCCTTTATTAATAATATGCATGACAACAGAAAGGAATTCAACTTATGTCAGGGTTAGGATGATACTTTACACACACAGCTTAAAGCATGTAAGGAAGTACATCAAGGTAAGTAACAGGCTCTTATTTCAAACCATTCTTGACAGAGAACTGGATGTACGGAGACTTAGTAGATTTCTTCATCGTAACCATCTAAACACACAACCTACAGGAGTGTTTATGGAGCTAATTGAGCTGTCATTAAAACACTAAACGTTCCACCAACCTGTCTTCCTCTGCCTCTTTCTTTGTTCTTGCTAGTAAGCATTAACAAAGGAGGTAACAAGACAGGGGAGGGGAGGGGATGGATGACAGAAAGGTGGGGGTCTCCATCTAAAAGTTTTCAATTCTTCACATCTGTACACGCGAGGAGGAAAAAGAAAAAGGAACAAAAAGTAACGGTGACCGAGGGGAACACCACAACACCTGGCATACACGGACCTCAGCACGAAAAGGGTTCAGAGTAAATACATACACACGGTACGGTTAAGGGCCCTGGGGTTTGGTGGCCGTGGTCCCGTCCTTGCACATACACAGATACAGTCTCACACAAGCACTGTACACAGCACAAAAGGTCACCTTAATACATGGAGCTAATGAGGGAGAGCTAATATCTAGATGGGTGGAGTGGAGAAGCCCAGTACGGGCTGAGAGAGAGGGGGTTAAAATTCTTATTCAGACCTTTAGGTCACTCACTCACACACACACACTCCCAGTCACACAGTGACATACGTCTGTATGCATTTAAAACTCCATAAAGCTACACGCCTGTGCAGAATATACTATCATTACTTAGTGTTGCTAGCTATAGCCACTGAAATGGCAATATATGTTCAATATTATATGTAACCTTTTTTCCTCAGAATATACAATGATGAAATGCATTATACAGACAAACGAGACAATGTAAGCTGTCCACATGTTCAGTACATCAAAAGTAAGAGCTCTTCTACATTAATTCCTTCATGAGTGCAAAATCCAATGCTCCTCCACCTACTTCAAAGGCTCATTTGCTGAGCTTGAGCAAGTCCACTTCTCCATAAACCAATAAAAAAAATTTGACATTAACAAAAAAAACCCCAAAACAAAACCACACAAAAATATCTTAATAAGTAGTCATAAATATGGAATGTGGAAAAAAACAAACAAACAAACATGTGGTCCAATTTCTTTCAAACAATACAAATAAAAGTCCTTCGATGCAGTTAAATGTTTTCTCTTGGAACAGGACGACAGAATAAAAAAATAGTGCCAGAAACGAGAGTGGGCTGTTGCTTGCTTGTGGCCCCTGTTGTGAGTAGAAGATCATGGGAAGCTGGTGAGGAACACAAACAAGGGAGGACAGATGGAAGGAAGGTGTTGGGTTGAGTTGTGGTGGGGAAGGATTTGGGTAGTTGGGTGTTCACATGCCGTAACCGAAGGCGGTCTGTGGCGGCTGGCCGTAGCCGGGTGCTGCTGTGTAGCCGTAGCCGTAGGGCTGCTGAGGAGGCACGGGCACGTTGGGCCCTGCTGTGAGCATAAGCTGGGGTGTGCCTGCAAGACAACGCCAAGATGAGTACTTAAAAACACCACAGCTGCGCTCACACTTAAATCTATCCTCAAAAAGCACTACGGTGATGCAGTTTTGAACATGTGGCCTTTTTTTACCGTAAACAATGGGTTGAGACTCTGTAGCCTGCTCTTCCTGTTTCCTCAGAGACTCGGAGGCTTCGAGTTTGTCCACCTGTGGGGGCACACGACGACAGCGACTGTGTCACACTTCAGTTAAAGTGAAGATGATGGGGCTCTTGAAGAGCAAGGGTTTGTAAAAACTGACCTCTGGGTTATTTCACTGGCTGACGGATGGGACCATTCCTGACAGGCGAAGACGATTACAGTCCAGATTTAAATAAAAACAGGCTGCGGGAAGCAGGCCTCGCTAAGGAGCCTAAGAGGAATAACTAAAACTACAGAGCTACTGGCTACTCTATACAGCACTCTACCTTATGGACATCCACTTATTGTGAAACGAATTAGGAAATAAGGAGGAGAGACAAAGACAAACAGCTACTGGGTAATAATGGTCCCACCATCCAGCCACCCAAAAACATCTACTCTACCATGTTGAATAAGTGTGAGTATGTAGAGAACCCACCCTGCACCAGTGCAAACACCCTCACATTAGGCTCTTCTTCCAGAACACTACAACTATGTAATTTCAGCTATCTCAGTACTACTTTTTACTCTTCGTTAACTTAACCTAATTTTTATGTTGTTGTTTTTTAATTTTTTTTAAATCACTGTCGTATACTAACCAACATGCTTGGATCTGTCGTCATGTTTGTTTCCTAGCTTAACATCCAGTGTGTTCTGAAAACACAAATGCCAATCCCCACCAGTAAGATCTGGGTGTTTACAGGATTTAACACTTTTACAGGCAAACCTGGTCATTATATACAGGGAAAATTAAATAAATAAACGTAAAATAAAGTAAAATAAAATTAAAAGCTAAATATATATACAGATGGATAGCCCCTTCCTTCCTCCTTCCAATCATGCAATGAAAGGTCTTAGTCCCCTTTCTCTTTTAAATACTACTCACCTGACATTTACCAGAAAACAGGTGTGATTGGACAAAGCCTCCCAGACTTTTCAGGCTTTAAACTACATTTTCTAAAGCCTGAAAATCAAAGCCCAGCAGACATTTTTTGTTCACTTCAATATTATTTATTGTGCAGTGATGCTAACATGCTGCATATCCTATCTTTAACTCCATGCCTTGGTGTAAACAGCTCTGCAAAACATGTAAAAGCCTTGAGAATAAACTTTCTCAAACTTCCCATTATTCTTTCTTTGGTGTTTTAGACCCAGCTCAGAGGCAGACAATGACAGTCAAAGGACAAAAGATAAGAGTTGAAACAATTCAGAGAATTGAGCAGCCAGCAGGAAGCTTCAGATGTTACCCTCAGTGCTCTCGGCTACGCCAGCGTACATTACAGATGAGAAAAGTTTAAAACTCTGCTAAATGATGTAGAATTTTTTTTTTTTTTAAAGGGTGGATTTCCTCTCACAGTGGTTTTGGGTTCAGTTCTCTACATACTGTCTGCTTTACTAGTAAGAAAAGAAAAACATCAGTCAATCTAGTTAAAAGGCCGTTTTAAGAAAAGTGTGTCGATTTATTAGAGACATGCTGAAGCAGCAGTTTAGTCATATATTTCTTGAGGAGTGCATGAGAGAAAGACAGAGAAGCAGAGAGCCAAAGTGGAGGGAGTGTGAACGACAGGGTGGAGGGGATGGTACTGTACAGCCAGTTCAACGTTTCCAAGAAGCAGGCACAGCCAATAACATGTCTCTTAGCCTGGCCTGAGTGCAGCTGATGCTACCAAGGGAGGAGGAGGGAAATGCATGCTGGTCTTTTTTATAAGTTCTGAATTTTTTCTTCCTAGTGGATACACCCGGACTACAGATTTTATTCCCTGACCCACAAAAGCAATTTGTCGCTTGAAGAGAGCTCACTTTGCAAGAATACTCAAAGAAACATACAGAAAAATACACCCCTCTCAAAATGCATGTAACAGTTTATGGTTTCTAATGCTAGTATTTTAACTATAGCATTGAAATAAGTACAGACAGACAGAAAACGACAGAAAAGAAATAGTTCATTAAAATGAAGCATCTGTGGCTCCTCTAATGCTAATATTACACTCAGCTGCAGTCTATGCTAATGCACCACTGTTTAAACAGTAAAATATCCTCCCCCAATATTGGATATAAGTAGATTATTATTAAAAACAAAAAACCCCAACCCTAGAACATCGCCAGTATAAAGACATCTGCTTCCTGAAATAAAGTTTGTTTATTAGCAGTAGAGTGCAGCTGAGCAAAGGTACGAGACAGTAAAACATGAGAATTAATCTACAAATCTCAGAAAAAGGACCTGACCACAGCAGGTGAGGGGGAGCTAAGCAGAGTGGCACTATTCACCCACGGCCGAGGAGAGCTGATAAGCATGCTGGCTTCAGTCGAGGGCTCGGTTGCACGTCTGACACAAATATGTGAAAGGGCTAGCTCTAAGACGGACAGAAAACGACTGAGAGACTCTGAAGCTACTTTCAGCTGCAGGAAGTGGCCGTTACCGTTGCACTGCTGTAACAGATCTTCAAAAAATAAATTGTTGAAGTGTCATAAAGTCTCAAGAGCTGAATAAGCAATTAATTTGAGCTTAGCTGTCAGCTACATGTCCAATTCACTAATGAGTTCTGTGATTCCTGGCCTGAGGCAAAACTCAAGCCGTCACAGACACACCAGCAAGCCGATCAGGGCTCTTGATGGGTGTGAAGAGCCCCGCTCTGGAGTCTCGTGGGTTGGTAGGTGATCTAGTGGAGATGTGGAATTTACAGTCAGAAGCAGCAGAGTGACATGGGAGGGGACAGGAGGGGAGGGGACATGCAGTTTGTACTAGTTTTACTGCTCCAAACTACAGGCTACAGGACAGGGGACAGGGTCAAAAAGAATAATTAGAAAATGGATTGGACTTTCACCTTTTCCTTTATCGCATCAACCTGGAAAGGAAATTCAGAGAGGCAACTTAAGGAGGAAAAAACAAATGGGAGTCTCCCAAAATAGAAAGTGACAGAGAGAAAGAGAGAGAGAGAGAGCAAACAGAGGACTTGTCACTTAAAGAAGAAATACAAAAATCCTAAGAGTGATGCGGGTAATTAATGCCACTTTTGATACAAATGCACATTTGAGATTAAACCTGCTACTGTGAACTTGTGCCTCGCTTCTTAAATGAGTATAAAGATAAAAATGACAGATGTTGACTAACATGGCTACTCTATGTCGCTAAAAAGGACCCAGATATACACAGTTCCTTCATTTAACTCGACACAATCACTTTGTGTCTTTAACAGCTTAAATAACAGACTGAATTATTTTGAAGTTATAATAAAAAACTGGAACATAAATGTGTAAATGCTTCACTTGGGTCTGCGGGCTGTTATGAAAGAATCAGGTGCTTTTATTTTGTGTGGGCTCTGTTTGCCATGTAACAGAGATAAATGGCATAATGAGTCACACAGCAGTTATGAATCTCCTCCGTAACACATTTGTATGGAAAAGCAGCTTGAATAGATGGAAACCCAAATGAAAAAAGGAAGACACCAGTGATGACACATGGTGACTGACAGATGCAAAGGAAGATGAACATGAATGGAGGAAAGAACTGGCAGTACTGGGGAGCGGGGGCTTTAACTGTGCGATACTGTTTAGAGTCCAACAGTATTTGCAAACACATTTTAGCTGCTGCTACTGTTTCTTGTAACAGATGGATGGAAATCCTGGGCACTGATCAGAGAAAAGATTTCTGAAGATTTTTGTTGGTCTTCCACAGATGGCTGAAGGGACGATGGGACTAATTTACTATTTCACAAGTCTTAAAATCTAACAGCAGAAGAAACATCTATGCATCTCCTTATACAGCTGTGGTCAGAAGTTTAGACACGCATACACTCATCGTGGGCATGAATGTCATGGTTATCTGGGGCTTTTAATTGTTTCTTTTAATGTTCTTTTTCTTGGGTGGAATGATTGTACAGACACATCTTTAATGATTAAAAAAAAAAAAACAAGAGTTGGGTGCACAAGTCTGAATTTATTTGGGATTTTCTCTCATTCAGACAGGGTCAAAAATGTACATACACTCACTTAAATCTGCTGAAGGTTCCACAGTGTCTTTTAACTTGGCAAGACCAAGACCAATTAATTATGATCACTAATGATAAGTTGACTACAATTGGTAGTTTCTCTTTACCAGCATGAAAAGGATTTGTTCGACAGCACTCATTGGGTTGACCAATACTCAGAATAATTGGAAAGTCCAAATAACTCAGTGAAGACAATTTGGGAAGGTCTCTTACAAAACTCTTCCCATTTCTGAACTATTACAGATTCCAAGATCATTGCTTCACTCAACCACTTTGTTATGGTCTGGAAGTAGACCCAAGCTGTCAGCCTCAGATGAGAGGAAATGGGTTCGGATGTTCAGGAACAACCCAGGAACCACCACATCACTTAAGCCTGTCATGAACTGGAAACTGCTGGAACACCAGTAACACTGTCCACAGTGAAGCAAGTTTAACATCACCATGGACTGAGAGGGTGCTGACCAAGAAAGAAGCCCCTGCTCCAAAATCAACACATCCAACCTGACTGAAATTTGCACCTTTTCACGTGAACAAGACAAATGCTTTCTGAAGAAAAGTTTTATGATCAGACAAGACAAACATTGAGTTATTTGGCTACAATAACGAGAGGTAAGTTTGGAGGAGTAAATGTGAGGCTTTCAAACCTAAGAATACTGTACCAGCTGTCAAGCATGGTGGTGGCAGCATCATGCTCTGGGGCTGTTTTGGTGCCAGTAGTACTGGTACATTGCACAGTGTATGGAATAATGTTGAAGGAGGACTACCTGCAAATTACTTAGCTTCACTTTGAATTAACAGCTAAGCAGCTAAACAACAATTTTGTGTTATAACAGGAAAATTATCCCAAACACACATCAGAACTGGTTTTGGAATAGATGAAGCAGACTAACATTAAGCTTCTGGAATTGGCTTCCCAAAGTCTCAACATCAACCCTATTGAAAATTTGTGAACAATGCTTAAAAGCTAGTTGATTGCCAATTTAAATAAATTCCACCAATCCACCAGTTCTGCCAAGAGGAGAGGTCAAATATTCAGCCCAAATTATGCCAGAAGCTTGTTGATGGCTAAGGGATCTTTAACCAAATATTAGTGGGGGTGTATATACACTTTTGGCCCTGTGTAGAGTACAACTATAGTAAAATCAAATCTTGTTTTTAAAATTCATTAAAGCTGTATGCTGCACAGTCATTGTACTCTGGAAAAAGAACAGTTCAAAGAAGTCATTAAAGGCCTCAAAGTACCATGACATCCATGCCCATAATGAGTGTACTGTATGTTAATTTCTGACCACAACTGTAGACTTAGCCTTTAGGTTGGCTGTTTTCTCTGTTTCCAGAAGTTCTCTAAGCTAATAAATATCCCAGCTTTCTCAAGATGTCTAATTATTCTCTTTTTAGGAATGACGTTTTCGTAACTATGTGTTACTGTGTGAGTCCCTTTGTTTATCAGTGTAGACATGTACCTGAATAGTTGGCAATTCTGCTGATATAAATGTAAGAACTTTTCACTCTGTAAGGGATGTTCTTATAAGAAATACTACCTACCTCCTACATACACTAATCCAACTAAAATCACAGTCTTCCCACTCTGCAGCTGTGCACAAACACTTCTATAACCTTTGCTGCTGCTGTTTCCTTTCTGCTGAAAACAAATGTTCTGATTTTGTCAGAAAGAATACTGTGTACCCTTGTTGAAGGCCACCATGGGGCAGTGCCGAGTCACAGCATGCATCCACCCGTCTTCTTCATTATACTTTACTCACAGTTTCTGTACTGGGAAAGTGTGATGTATGTTCACGAACAGCATTTTAAGGTAAAGTGCCTACTTGCTTGTCTCCTTTGTCTGTAGCAGAGGACAGTGCAGATGCAGAGCAGGAGGAGCACCAGAAAAACAGAGAGGGAGGCAGTTATCGCCAGCGGGACTGTGCAGTAGTCTTCTTCCTCCAACACCTCTGCAACTGAGGAGAGAAGGTCACAATTTTTAGTAAATAAAATGAAAGCAGTGTTTCTGTTTTGTTTTTGTTCTTTTTTCACATCTCATCTGCAGATTTGCAGACTTGGTGGTTATAAAACTGTTTAATTTCCTGATTTAATTTGTAGTACAGCCATGAGGGTGTGTGCAGAGGGAAGCTGCTCTGAGTGAAGAAATTGTTACAACAGCAAGAACAAATTGAAAATGCTAAGATTATAAATGCATTTGTATTTTGAAGCTTTGGGCCTCGGAGAAAGTTTTGTAACATCAGCGCCCTGTGATGCAGACTCATGCAGCACTGACTTGGCAGCCCTTTTTCTGTACTACTCTCCACATCTAATATAACGCTCAGTGATGATTCACATGCTTCCCAAAAGAGAGAAGGGGACAGAAATGTTTTTTAAAAAAAAGGAGAACAAAGTGAAGCACACAATGAGTGAAAGATTTTTTAAAAAAGAAGCAAAAAGACATGTAAAGGAAGAGAACTAAAGCAGGACAGAACAAAAAGAGGCTTGACAGACAACTCTCACTGTGCATGTGTGTGTGTGCGTGTGTGTGTGTGTGTGCGCGTGTGTGTGTGTACACATGTTGAGACATCTTTGTGAGGACAGAAAATTGGCATGCCAATATACTTGTGGGGACCAGCAGTCACTTATGGGGACAAAATGCCCGTCCCCACAACTTTGCAGGCATTTTTGAGGCTCAAAATTTGGTTTTAGTGTCAGGGTTACAATTAGGTTATGGTTAGGTTTAGGCTAAGGGTTAGACATTCATTTTGATCATTAGGGTTAGGGCAAGCGG
>VVHJ01037605.1:0-16269 GCA_015107715.1 Tylochromis polylepis
GGAATCCCACAGGCAAATGGGAACCATGAAGAGGCCGCTAGGCAAGCTGCAACCACCAAGTACCTGCAGAGGGTCAGGCAAGTCCCGAGGAGTGAGCTGATCGGTAAGAAAGAGCTATCAACACCTACGCCCTGCCTGTGATCAGGTACCTTGCTGGGATAATCACATGGTCAAAGAAGTAGATAGAAGCCACTGACATCAAGAGAAGAAGACAAGAAAACTGCTTACCATGCATGAATGTCTTCACCCCTGATGTGGTCGAGTGAGTGTCACATCTATCATCTATGATGAGACAATGAACATCCATGAGGACATCAAGAAGATGCCCACAACTTCCATGTGCTCAGTGAATATCTCAGACAGCAGAAACCCAAGAAAGAAGAGGAGCAGAAGCCCAAGAAGAACTATTGGACAGGTCCCCAGATGATATGTACCACTGGCAGATAAAAGAAGTGGTTGACATCCAGTCACTGGACTGAAAAACAGCACAGAGGCCCTAATCATGGCAGCACAGGAACAAGCTCTGAACACAAGATCCATAGAGGCTGGGGTCTACCACACCAGGCAAGACCCCAGGTGCAGGCGGTGTAAAGATGCCCCTGAGACAATCCAGCACATAACAGCAGGGTGCAAGATGCTAGCAGGCAGGGCATACATGGAACGCCATAACCAAGTGGCCAGCATAGTATACAGAAACATCTGTGCTGAATATGGCCTGGAAGTCCCAAGGTCAAAATGGGAGACACCCCTTAGGGTGGTGGAGAATGACCGGGCTAAGATCCTGTGGGACTTCCAGATACAGACGGACAAAATAGTGGTGGCTAACCAACTGGATATAGTGGTGGACAAGCAGAAGAAGACAGCCGTAGTGATTGACATAGCGATACTGAATGACAGCAACATCAGGAAGAAGGAACATGAAAAGCTGGAGAAGTGCCAAGGGCTCAGAGAAGAGCTCGAGAAGATGTTGAGGGTGAAGGTAACAGTGCTCAAGCTCCCAGGCCTCTGGTAGAGGACCCGAGCTTGAAGGATAGACCGCCCACAGGGAGGCGAGCGGGGAATTTTTTTAAAATATATATGTAGAGATATATATATATATATATATATCATTTTGATTAAAGACCTTAAAGAGCGCACACTGGTGGATTAATTAATACAGAAGCATAAAAAAATTATTTATTGTTAATTTAGGACAGCTGTGGCATAAATCTTACTTTGGCTGGTGGTCTAAAAAACACGTTAAGCACTGTATGTTTTTAATGTTTTTCACATTACAAATAAATTTGAAATGAACATTGTGTTTGTATTTTTCTTAGTCAGACTTTTTGTTTCCAGTTTATAAATGTAGTTCAGACATAGCAATGCTTTTATTTGAGTAATAGCTGGGCAGCCTGCAGTAAACATCCTGAGTTTCAGGGCTAACTGCCTGTAGCCATTAAATCTCCATTTTAAAAGGAAAAAAAAATCTCTTCAAGGGTTTACTTTTATAAACTTTAATTTCTATGCCCTTTCATTTCTATGGATTTGCCCTCTAGCGCTTCAGGTGTTTATGCTTATGTAATGGGAGTGTACGTATATGAATAATTCAGCTGGACTGGTATCTAAGCAGTCTAACTGGGCAAACAAATTATATAACGGTGTTCATATTTCCTGTGGACTCTTGTTGATGATTTTTAGTTCTCATTTAGATAGTGACCAGATTTTGGCTTCTCTGGTAGGTTGGCACTTCATTTAGTAATTTTGTATTTGGAGATCGAAGTGTTTTCTAAAACTGGCGCTAGAAGCCAAAGTAAACAATACTTTTGATTATATTTACCTGCTGACTCATAAAAGGTAGTTGTTGGATGCGAAAGAAGGATAAAGACCCTGATGACCCACTGTGCATTTTCTTTCAAACTTGAAAGCTGAGGGGGAAAAAAACATATTTCAAGTGTTATTTGGGAAATAAAAGCAGAGCAAAACTGTATTTTCAAGATATTAGTGCAATACCTGCTCTTTCAGTAAGAGCGAGAGAATAGCAGGATGACATCTTGTTGGTGCAGCTCGAAAGGATAAAGCTTGGATGTTGATCAGGGTTGAGGCATTTTAAAAGCTCCTGTATGTCGAATTTTATAGTTAGACAACTTCTGCTGGTGGTATAAGAGTTGGTATGTGGAAAATGTGACAGTTTCAGCCCAGTCATCCTCAGTGGAGCTTTTTAATGCTACCCCTAGGAGTCAGAAACTTGACAGATTACAAGTAAAAATCTGCAAAGACCTTGATGCAGAAAAATATTTGTGGGTTCACTGGCATGTCTTTTATCTGCATTGTAGAAAATATTTCACCTTATTCTCTTATTATTATGTCTTGAATGCTTGTCCCCCAGGAAGTTGATCAGTTAAAGATGATGTGAAACAGATTTATCCATCTCTTGGTATCTCCACTGATTCTCAGATGTTCCAATGGATACTTCGGTCAGCCCACTATACCAGGGGGATCCTGCAGGCTCTGTGATTGCAATGGTAACCTGGACCTTTCCATACCTGGGAGCTGTGATCCAAAGACAGGCCGGTGTCTGCAGTGTCGCCAGGGTTATGGTGGCGAAGCTTGTGACAGCTGCGCTGCAGGTTATTATGGAGACGCCATCATAGCAAAAAATTGCCAACGTAAGTAAGACGACAAGAATTTAAACAGAAATCAGACCATTAATATACAGGCATGGCAAAAATGAAAGTACGCTCTCTTTCACCTCTAAGCTTCTGTTGTGCTTCATCGCTTGCCTGTTGCATGACCCGATTTCAGCCAAGCTTTAGCAGTTGTACAGATGGGCTCACATTTGACTCCAAAAAACTTTGGTATACAGAGTATTATAATTATGGGGTTTTTTTGTTGTTATTATTATTATTATTAGTAGTAGTAGTAGTAGTGGTGATAATGATGGTGATAGTAGTTGTAGTGTTCACGGCCAAACCTTCATAATTTGTTCGTTCTCATTTTGTGAGGTAGTTCTAAATTTGGACATAAAGTACAGACAGGTTCATGAATGAAATTACTAATTTGATTATAATCATTTGTGCATCAAACTTTCATATGCAGAGTTTCAGCAGTGTTTTTGTGCAGGTTCACTGAGCATTGCACTCTCTGATCTAGAGGTGATTTTTCTTGGACGTCCTCTCCTGGGAAGACTGTCTTGAATGTTTCCGTTTGTAAATAATCTTTTTTGCTTTAGAATGATAGATTTCAAATGGCTTGAAAATTATAACCCTTCCCAGATTTATGGGCAGCAACAGTTGCTTCTTTAAAATAATTTCTTTCCTCCTTGGCATTGTGTTAACACACACTTGAATGCTCCAAACCAACAAGCTGCCAAATCCTCTGCTTTTATAGCAGTGGGCACACTTGCTGATGATCAATTAATCAAATGCATTTGACTAGCTGTACTCGGCTGCTACTTACCCTCTAAAATCCCATGGAAGCACTAAAGGTGTACTTAATTTATCAGACAGTGCTTCTGCATTTTGTCTTAGCCTTTTTAAAATAAATAATATTAAGAGTTTCTAAGGACCAGATCTGTTATGACATCTAAAACCTTAGAATTGAAGGATGATGATCTTTCTTTTTACCATGACTGTATGTTAGTTTATATTGCTGTAGTATTTCAGTAGTTTTCAAACTTTCTGTGGCCAAGGCACACAAAAATGTCTGTGTGGTGAAACTTTGTCAGTTGTTCTTTTGATTACACTGTCAGACAAAGGCTTCTTGTGGCATCTGGACCTAACATGATATTTGGTTACTTGGTTGTTCCTGACACAGTCACATAATTCCCACCATCTGACTTGGGGTATATATCCAGATATCAAGTAAAAATCTAATTCATCTCCATTTGTGTAAACAGCACAAATTTAATATTCTTAGTTCTAAATTGGTTCGCATGTTGTTCTAAATCACATACAGAGCTGTTTATTTTGCAGTAGGACCTCACTGAAATCTGAATTCATCTCACTCTTGTGTCGCTCGTATAACTCGAAGGTGCCTCTTGTGCTGGAGATTGCCTGCTCCGGAGTACACACTGAAAAAAACAACAACACAGGTTTTATGAGCTTTGATAGTTTATGGTTACTACAGTGCAGACAGATGAAAAAAGAGAGCAGACTTTATTTGTTATTGTCACAGCGGCTGTTGTTTGTCCAAAAGTTACATTCGTTCTCCTTTACGTTGGCTGTCCACTAGGGTGGCACTTCATTGTATGTTTAAAAAAAATCTCAATTTTTACCATACAAGGTTTTCATCCATTCATTCTCTCGAGAGGCAGGATACATCCTGAACAGGCTGCCAGTCTGTCACAGGTCAAAATCTTATCTAACTCAGGGTTTGTATAAACATGATCAATTTGCAGCCCTTATTTGTAAAATTTCAAAATTGATCACTTTGGTGACTCCTAGTGTCAGAAAGAGACACTGCAGGCCACTGCGTCGCATCCCCAGCATGACCCCTGCTAAAAGCGACATATCGACAGGAGCCATCTGTCAGTAAAGAGTAGATTATCATAATGATTTTAAAGAACCTGCAATAAAAAAAAATTACACTCAGGGCCTTAAAGATGGAAAATATCATTTGGATTTCATTCAGTCATTATAAAGAAAGCCAGCAGTGCAGCTTGTGGGTCTCAGCAGGGTGTTTCACTGTAGAACACAATTTCCTTATGAAACTCAGTTTTAGCTAAATGATACTTTTAAGCCTTTCTCTGAAACATTCAGTGGATCGTACGCCATCTGGAGCACGTGTGTATGTGTGTGTGTGTGTGTGTGCGCATCAACGAGCAGCTGTGCTAGTGGGAGGTGTGATGTTGGAGCAGCCCGCTGACTGCCAGCTGTGTTTAAGATTTAAAATAAACACTATACCTGTAAAAATGAGGCGGTGAGAGTGAAAGAGAAAGAAAGAGATGACAGCGAATACAGATGGCACTTGTTTGTGAAAATCTTCATTAAAACCTGTGCAGTTTAAGAAAGAAAAAAAAGGACTGTGGTGCGGGTGGGTGTGGGGGGAGACAGATCAGCAGAAAGACACTTCACAGTGAGCAATAGACAGGCGGACTGATAAACAGACAGATAAAATTGTCAGCCCAGCACAAAAGCAGGCAGACAGAGGGTATTAATGTGTATTTGATAGTTCATTGTTCTGTAGTTGTTTCCCCTCTCCACCCAGCTAAATGGTTATTGATTAATCAGCCTGATCTATTGCTCTTCCACAGTGCTGATCGGCTGCTTGTGTCTAGGAGATGGAGAGTTGTTATTGATCCCGCATGAATGACAAAAGACCACCAAGAATTATTAAAACACAACAGCTCTCTCTCTTGCTCCCTCTGCTTCTGTCAGTCTCTCTCTCTCTCTCTCTCTCTGTGACTGCTTCCCTCTCCCTGCTGCTCCTGGTCTTAATGAATTTTATTGAGTGGAGCAGGAGAGTTCAGGCCGAGTCCATTTGCGCACTATTAGACTGTAAAAATCCTTTACTTTTTCTTTTGATGTCAGAGTTCCCATCTTCAGCCATTTTCGCCGCAGCCTTTTTGTGTCTCCCCCCTTTAATAGTGTTTCGGTTTAATTCTGTTGGAGAATTGAAAATGGTTTGATTTTGCAAGCAAACTTGACCATAAACCAATTTGTCTGAGGAATAAATTCAAGAAAATGAACTCTTCTGACCGTTTTTCACATGGGAGAAAAGTCGTTTGAAAGTTGTAGAAAAGATATGTGAATTGCTCCGTTGCACATTTGTCCATGGGAACAAAGTGAATATATGGTAATTCAATGGCGTAATTACGCTTCCTGTGTATCTGACACTTAATGAATGCTTCATAGATGTTTCTAACAGTTGGTCAATAAACTCTTGAGGGATCTTTGGGAAAACTCACAACTCTAATTTTACCACTCCTAACGGACTATTGAGTGCAGAGGCCCAGACACTTTTCATGGGACTGATGGGACCAAAGAAATACTGCAGGAAAATAAAATCCTCAAACAAGTAAGAAGTTTGGACTGACTCTGTTTTAGCCAGTTATTATTATTATTTTTTTTTTACATGTACATTAATACAGTTCAACACCATGTATAAGATTCAGATTTCCCTGCTTTACCGAGACATATTTACTTATGCTTACTTGACTTTTGGAGATTACCTGTGGAGACTACTGTACCTGCAAATGATTTCTTTCAAGGGGTTTGTGGCTTGAATTTCTCCAGTTAGACTCCCATCTCGAGCTCTAGATGTGAAAAGGAAATGAGAAACACTTTTCTTTTCTTTGATTCAGTCAAACAGCTTAACCCCGGATGCCACCACTTCATGTGCTCAGTGGTCAGTAGAAGTCCCTTTAAAGTAGTGCTTGCTGCACTGTACCATGAAAAGCAAACGGGGCTTTGGTGGAAAACAGGATGTGCACTCAGTGGAAATCATCTAGATAAAGACTTGTGAAAATGTCAGACAGATAATCATCTAAACCAAATGCTTGGTATAGTAGCTCCGATGCAGGGAGATCTGATGTCAAAAACCTCAAAAAACCTGAGATTGTAACCCTGAAATACATATTATGTGTAGTAGTGCAGAAATGATAAAACTGGTTGAATTTAGGACCAATCAGATACTTCATTGATGGAATTGCATCATCTAAAACTTTTACACAGCAGTTCATATAAAACATGCATTCACACCATTCAGGCTCTAATTCCCATTTTTATTTACGCATTTATATTTAGTGTCAATCATTTTAAAATTATTATGTAGCACACATGCAAGCAAAACCATTTGGAGTTATGTGCATTTATGGATAAATGCAATTTTTTTTAGTTGCATTATTGAATAAACACTATCTGTGTTCACTAATATCTGATATCATTGTTCTAATGATAAATGGCAAAGCTAATTAAGGTGAGGAGTTATCAAACTGCCGAACTATCAAGCCAGGATTGGTGGTAATCATTAGCTATTTTGAGTCCTAAAGATCTCAGTACTGTGGCCATGCCTGGATCATGGAGTTGCAGACCCCTGGGCACAGATGGTTGGTGGGCCTTTGCCAGCTTCTTTTAAGGATCAGGCTTGTTTTGTTTTGTTTTGTTTTTTCTTCAGTAATCAGACATATCATACAGGAATGTGTGCATACATGTACATAAAACAGTTTGAAATGAGTGACCGTACCTTACTGAAAAAAACATAACCACTAAAACCTCTAAAGTACCTTACATTAAACAGGAAATGAAGCTGCAAACCTTTTCCATGTCTTTACAATGAAAATACCATTTTAATCTAAGTTTTTGCACACTTACACACATACCTGCTGTCTTTTCCTCACTTATTCCTGCTTTTTCTCTCTGTCTGATTTCCTGGTAGCCTCCTCTTGTTCCTCCTTTCAGTACCTCTTGACAGTACCACAGTGCTGCTTCTACATGAGAGCTGAAGTAATAACGAAGTAGGGCCCAGAGAGCTTTTATCAGGAAAAGCACAGGTGTCCGCTTAGAAAAGGAATAAGCATCGTTTCTTTGTCAAAAAACAAAGTATATAAAATAATAATGCAGGTAAAACAGAAATATTTTTCGATACTTCCTTCTTGGGTTGTGAGGGCAGCCTGGCTCCTTCGTTTAGATCCAGTCAAACCTTTAGGTCATATATTTATGGTGATTGTGAGCTGCTAACCTTTAGCTTAGCAGCTCGCTAACATTAGCTTTCATGTTATCGCACCTACTTCTCAACAACTTTAAAGTTAAGGGCAATGTTTCCATTCTGAACTTTATAGAAGTTAGGGATTCCCATTTTCCCAGTTTTCCTGTCATGCCTGTTTCATTCATTTTCGAAGTACAGTATCCACTAGCTTGCTGACTTTGGGAGAGACCACTAGCCTCAGTAGTGTAAGGGAGAAAGGGTAGGTAAACTACTGTATTCTACCAATTATGTAATTGTTATGATAAAAAAAATAGATCTAATATTTGCGATAATACAATTCTGGTCTTGTTTTCGTTTGCCTCATGGATGGGCCCCCCAACTACATGAGCCCGCGGACACATGCCCAGTGTGCCCATTGGAGGCTGTGGTAATTCTCTAAAAGAGTTCAGATAAGTTGATCGTAAAAGGACAACATGTGATGCTTAGTAAGTTCAAAAACAAGGCCAGAGTAAAGGAATTGTTGGAGATGGTTAACATCTTTCTACATGAGTCTACTGTATGCAAATTATAGGGCATGGTGTCCGTGGTAAAACATTACAGGGGAAATTGCTGATTTTTCCATAGTACTAAACACCGACATTTCATTGGGGAAAAACATGCAGCACTATGGATGCCAGATGCACAGTAACTACTCCTCCAGTTGGTTAATCTGACAGGTTGATGATTGCTGAGTAACAGAACTAATTTAGTGAAAGAAAAATTTACTTTTCCGACACTGAAAATGGAAAAAATTCAAATTAAAATAAAAAAACCCAGACATGAGTAGTAATTTATCCCACAACAAGGTCCGCATAGTAACAACTGACAGAACGGAGTCCAGATGGTTCCCCAAGGGTGAAGCTGGGGAGATGAGACAGAGTACGAGAGAGTGTGAAACAGAGGCAGGTGTATGTGCGCATGTTTTCTTGCATGTTTAATCAGGCGTATGTGTGTGTTTACATCTGCATGTATGTGGCTGAGCAGGTGTGTATGTGCATGGCTTTCTGCAATTTCCGTTATGTATCGTATGAGTGTTTCTGCATATCTGTGTGTATTTCTCCATCTCCCTAGCTCTCTGTGGGGGCATGTGTTGTGAACCCCTGCCTCTCACTTCAATTTCCCATCCCACAGTCATGTCTGTCCTTCTTTCTCCTTTATATCTAAGAGGACAGCATGACAAAGGCAACACAAACTACAAATACCCACTGGTGTTTGTCCAATGTGATGTGTGCTGCTAATTTCATTTACAGATGGATGTGGTTATGTGTGTTTTTAAGCGTATACACATTTCCTTCTGACAGCCCATCTACCTGATAGAAGCTGTGATGTTTAAGCTTCTAATTGTATGCCTAAGTGGTTGAAAGACAGGTTTAGGTGTCTTTATTTGTTTTATTTATTTGAATAGCGATTTAAGTACATAATATTTATTTATTTATTATCTTAGTAGGGATTTCGGGACATAAATCTTAAATAAAATCACATTCATAAAAAGTATTAGGAGTAAGGTTCTAAAAGTCAACAGATCACTTATCCGACCCACCGTAGTGTAAAGTAAATGCACTCAGAACGTGTTATTGTTAATTATGCTTGTTCTCAGTTTCTCCTGTCTTTTCCTTTCCTGCAGCGTGCCAGTGCCATACTAATGGTTCTGTTTCTGAGGTCTGCAACCAGGAGACTGGAGAGTGCCGCTGTAAAGAAAATGTGCTTGGACAGAAGTGTGACAAGTGCAGGGTAAGTGTAACGTTTTCTATACTGACATCCCTGGTATGTGTTGATAGACTTGTAGACTTTAATGATTCATTTCTAGCTCTATCTCTCTCTTTTTTTAATCTTCTGTTTTTTCTTTCTGCAATATTATACAGGCAGTCTTGAGTATTTCACATCTGTGTTTTTATTTAAATTTATCTTGCTTGTCTCGTCACATCTAATGCATTTTTAACCACTGATATACAGAATATCGACAGGTCAAAGCTGATTAATGTGTCTCCTGCAGCACAGTGAAGGCAATGGTGACCTTTAGGTGCTTATAAGTCATTGTTAACTTCTTTCTGCCAGTTCTCAGTGCCTACACAGTTTTTACGTCATTTCTAACACAACTTAAGCCCCACATACAAAGCTTTTTCACGAGAATTGGTTTACAGTTGCATTGACAGTATTTTTAAATATTTTACCATGTGTTACCTTGTATTTCAGTTAGCTACATAACACAACGACAGTGTAATTTATTAGTGTGTAGCCTTGACTTTTTTAAATTTTCTTTTAAGTTTGCTGTTTTAGTTGCCCTGCTTTCTTACTCCTCCTTGTCTATCTATCCTCCACTATCTGTATTCTGATTGGTCCAGCCTAACAGCTGGTGGGATGCTGAGCATCAGGAGTGCATGCCCTGTCGCTGCAGCCCCTATGGAGCTATTTCTCAGCGCTGTGATGTCGAAGGCCGCTGCATCTGTCGTCCTGGCTTCGCGGGCCAACGCTGTGATCTCCGTCGCCTAGGTTACGAAAGGCGGGAGACACGGCGGCCTGTGGAGCGCATCTCAGTGGACTCTGCGCAGCAGAGATGGGGGGGAATTTCCCGCACGGGTGGTTGTCCCAGGGGCGCATATAGGCCTAAGGCACGGGTAACACACACTGCATGTGGATGGCAGTGGTGTGTTTTTAGTAGCATGGATGTGCTTTGGAGATAAACTCTCAGGGCTAAACATATTGTGGGTGTTGTGTGGTTTTTGTGCTTGGTTTTAAAACACTGCACGGCAACGGAAGGCAAGTTTACATATAAGTGTTTTATTAGCATGGCTGTTCCTCTGTGTGTGTGTGTATTTCTTTTAATTCTGAATGTAATCAGTTAAATGTCATCCCTCTGGGTAACTTGAGATGTTTGTTGGGGCTGAAAATTGGCGTGGTAAATGTCAATAATTTTGGCAAATTATGATGTTCATGATGTTTTGTGTTTTGTTTTTGTTTTTTTCTAGAGTAGACACACTAATGAACCTATTTTTTTAAGTTGAACTTTTTTTTGCTTTCTTTTTTTTGTTCGACAACTTATAAAAAATACTTTTGATTAAAACATATTGAGTCAGGCTTTATATAATATGAAAGTTTAGTTGGCATGGAAGTGTCAAATAGCTTTAAGAGAGCTATTGCAGTTTTTAGGTGGCCTTTAAGCTGAAGCCTGATAAAAAATAAAGGGGACTTACTAATTTACAGCCACATGTTTTACTCTGCTCTGCTTTGCATGATTCATAGTTTAAAAAATAAAATTAAATATATATATTTATTCATTCTTATGTATTTCATACTGGACCTTTATTTAGCTGCTTGTATCATCATCTGTCTAAAAAATATTTTAATGATCCATTCCTAAATGTTTACTTTCCTCTGATTGGTTGCCCCTCACCTGGCTTGAGTGAACAGAACGTTTCTCTAAAGAGATATATGTATCCAACGTTGTATATTTATAAAGATGACCAAAAAAAAAGAAAAGTAATATTCCCTCTACAGTACTTAACTCAGTTTTTCCCATCTTTATATTTTTCCAGTCTTCTAAAAAAAACAGTCTTGCATCTTGTGTTTTTATAACCGTTTTATCTGAATTTGAGTGTGTCTGACATTTGTTTATCCCAGATTGATTTACACTTTGTCATTTCACCTCACTAACTCAGTGGAAATGGTCTGTGTGTTTTTTCCAAGGCTGAGACTCATGGCCTTACCACAGGTGGAACCTGCATCCCATGTCACTGCAACTCATTTGGCTCCAAGTCATTTGACTGTGATGAAAACGGTCAGTGTCGGTGTCAGCCTGGCGTCACCGGACCCAAATGTGACCGGTGTTCACGAGGATATTTCAACTTTCAGGAGGGAGGGTGCACGCGTAAGCATAGATCTTTTACTCTACTTTTCACTGAGGGCTTTTCCTTATTTCAGTCAACAAATGCAAGTCCAGAATTTACAGCAAAGGCAATGCCAGCAAATTCCCCCCCAAGAAAAAAGTCCTCTTTAAATTGCTGCTCTGTACTTCTTTTCTTTTTAATTTGAATTTTAAACAAATTAAGATAAAGAAATCATATTTCTATCCATTCTGGGCCCTCAAGTTTTGTTTCTGTTGTGCTCACGAAGAGGCAGAGTTAAAACAGCCTGAAAAAATATGCAAATCATGACGAAAAGTAATAAAGTGGAGCTGCTGCTTTCTGCTACGCTGCAATTTACTTTACTAAAACACAATATACCATCACTATGGGCATTTTTATTCCAGGTTCAGATGAATGTGATTATACAGTGTTCAACCACATCTGAACTTTAAAAACCAGTTGCAGTTGTTCCCATGTACTTTTTTATGTTATGACATGTATTATATACAGCTAAGCAGTTCCCTCAGGCAAAAGGCCTGAGATGGAACCAAAAAAAAAATCTATACCTGTAAATACACAATGAAAGGAACAAATTAAAGACGGAAGAAAGAAGGAAAGGGAGAAGGAAAGCAATGAGTAAAACATTGAGAAACTAGCTGCTGAAAGTCTTTATAGAATGAACACACACAAAATAAGAAAAGAGCTGTTATTCATGCTGTTTGGTCAATAAGGAAAACAGCAAATAAATATTATGTTTCTAGGCTGTTTATAGGAGCCTCTCCCAGCTGATATTAGTTAATCCAATCAAATATTAGTCGAAATTACTGGAAAATCTATTTTAGTGTGAAGTTCATCACTAAATGTTTGATTTAAAAAACAACAAAAAAAGATAAACTAAGGGCATGACATACTAAACCTTAGCTGTATGTCTGTGTGTATTTATGCAAATTGCATAACTATATATTAATGTTCAATGAGGCGTTCCTCAATTAGTTTATCAATTTGTGTAATATATATTTATATTTATTATATTAACTTCTGTTTCCCTTATTGCATTCTGTGATTGGTGCTGTGTAAAATTATGAGGGTTCCAGTTAATTAATTTTCCACGCCGAATGCTAGTCTTCATCCTGTAGCGGTGATTCAAGGTCCGAACCCATTGGGATGTAAGACAAAGCACGCGTCTCTATTCACACCTCAAATTAAAGGTCAAGGTTTGTACTTCAGTGATTCGAGCTTGCTGGAAGTGGAGACAGAATTATTCTGTGCCAATTAAGTCAGAGTGTAACCCCTAAAAAAATAGAAAGTGAAGGTATGTGATGCAAAATATTTTCTATTTGTTTAGGAAAATGTTAGCCTTATGTGCACCAAATGTTGTTACTCTCGTAAATTTGCATAAATGACACAGTTACACTCGTAATAGTTGCCCAAATAGCCAGGTGAGTTAACATTAGAGAACTATGTTTACCTATTTTGTGATAGTGTCTGTTATGAGTCTCTGTGTGTAGCCTCTGCAGCAGTTACTACCACAAAGGACAAATTCTTTCCTCTAAAAACAACCCCAAAGCTCTTTTTTCATGCCAGCCATTATTAAACTGGCCTTTTAAAATTCAATTTTCGTTGATAACAAACCCACTCGCATTTGAGACAGCTGATTTGTTTTCAGCTGCTATGCTTGCTCACTTCTCTTTAACTACCTTTCTGCCTCTTTTACAGCCTGTCAATGCAGTCATGTGGGGAACAACTGTGATGCTAACACTGGACAGTGCATCTGTCCTCCGCACACAATCGGTGAGAGGTGCGGTCGCTGTGCTCCCAACCACTGGGGCCATGACATCGTAACTGGATGCAAGGTAGGCTGAACAGTGAGTGTCCACATCAAAGGACACTCACTTATTAGTGTGCGTACGGACATGACATGCCATAATGAATGGGTTATCGAGCATGAAACAGAAGTATGAAGGATACTGAAGGAAAGCTTTATCACTACACAACCTTGGGGCCTTCTGTAATTATAGAAAATATTTTTCAAATAACACATTTTTGTTAAAAAATAATAATAATAAATAAATAAATTAAGTTTCAGCACTAAACCTGAAACTAACAGGTCTGTGCATTTAATAAAAAATAATTATTATTTATGAAATTTTAATACATTTTCAAATGTATTTCATGTCTTTCTGTTAAAATTACAATTTACTATACTCACTAATGCAGGTGTTTCATGATATTTGGTATATGATGTTATTATGTTATGTATAGTGTATGTAGGTAGTTTTGGGACTACCCTTGCCTTGTTTCCATAGTTTCCGCTTGTTAGTTTCTTATAAGCTGCTTTCAGTTCTTTATTCCTCACTCAACTGATTTCTACATGCTCCCGTTCTTTGGTATTTTGTTTTCTATTACTGTGTTGGTTTGCTCAGCTTTTTCTCTGCATTCCCTTTTCTTTATCTTGTTTTTGTGCTTTGAAAGGTGTTGTTCTGCTCTGAAACTATTTGACCAATGAGCCGCGAGGCAGCCATAACAGTAAACTATTAGAAACAGGAACAGACTACTAGTAATTAGACACTTCAACATGAAAGTACTTTCAAGTACAAGCAATAAGAGATTAATCCACAGGACTACATCAGGACAACTAAGAGAAGAGGGATCAGACAAATCTACATGAGGTCAAACAAACATAATGAAAAGAAAGAAAATCACAAAGATGCAACCTAGATGTAGATGAGGTCTCAGTAAACAGGAAGGAAAACACAAAAACACAAAGTGAGCAAAAAAGTTGAATTCAAGGTCATGTGGAGAAAATCAAAACTGATAAAAAGCCACATAATCTGCGAGTATAGTCATGTATTGGCTTATAAAATATTACTGAAAATTGGCTCATTAACTCTAACAGTGTTACTTTGGGTCAGTAGATCAGGATTTCCTATTTTAACAATTTAGATTCAGAGTTGAAAGTCTTGCTGTAATTCTGTCGTAGTTCTTCTCATTTCAGCAAACACATAGTTTAAACTTGATGGTGTTTGTACGTCTGCAGTCTTTGCATCTGAGCATGCAAACCAAACATCTGCTTTTTGTGGTGTTTTCATCTTTAATTGCAACATCTGTCAAATGTAACATGGCATTATACAATGATGTCCACTGATTGATTTTTAGTATGTAAGAAAGTTCCACCAAAGTCCTCTCTCCACTCATGCGTACATGTAACTTGTCATGTTCATGTTGTCACTTTGTGGACGCAAAACTGTGAGTGCATCATTGCATTAAGATAAGAGTTTGCATTATACACAGCAGAAACAAGTTTTTCTTTGATGATTTCCTGTCTGAATAAAGTTTGTTTTGGGTTTTTTTTACCACAAAAATACATTTTTGTGTGTGTGTGTGTTTATATGTAGGAGTGTGGCTGCAATGTGATCGGTTCAGTGACCCAGCAGTGCAACGTAAACACAGGCTGCTGCATCTGTCACGACTCCTTCAGAGGAGAGAAATGCAATGAATGCCAAATTGGATACAGAGACTTTCCTCAGGTAAATGATCCAGATTAAAGCTGCTAATATTTCTCATATTGTCATAAATGTCGCTTTTATTTCTGCTGACATAAAAGAGGAGACGCCGAAGAGAATCCCTATTGGGATTCAGTCATTAGGACTTGATGGTGTTTGTAGCTGTAGTTGGACAAGCAAAATCGATTTTCATAGACATGATGATGCTGTTATCATTCATTTTATGAGCACTGAAAACCTGAATAAAAGCATTTGTTTCCTTTCCTATTTATAAAAGTCCAAAAGTATCATCAAGCCAGTATTAGATCATCTTTATGGCAGAGCCAAACTTTTCAAGGCGTGCTGATCTTTCTGTAACACAGGAGCCTTTTATGAAATTGAAATTATTAAAAAAAACATGCTATAGCTTGAATATAGAGTGATATACTTAATTAAATCTTAATTGGACATTATTGCTATTATTTCTGTTTTGTTTCAGTTTCTCTTTAATAAGACTTTTAATAAGAAAGTTTATACGTGATCTTATATATGACATTTGGCTTTGTTGTGTAGCTTAAGATAGAGGAATTGTTTTGTTTTTAGCACGGTTACTGAATCAATCCAGGAAGACACTCTTTAAAAAGTTCCGAAAACAGTCATTTTTTACACTTTTCAAACCTGGGAACTGAAAAAAAAACATACTGTGTGTTGCAAATTCTGGTTTTGGTGTTTGTCTGAAATTCTCAGTCGACATTGGAGTGAGAAGATAATGGCAACATTTTCATTTTGGAGTGAATTGTTTAGTGAAGCATAAAGCTAGGACACACTCTGCTACCTCCTCTAAGGCCTGTCGTGTTGTTGATAGTGAAAACTTGCTGGGGGTTTTTTTTTTTGGGGGGGGGGTTTGCATCCACATTTCCTACAGTGCATCCAGTGCGAGTGCAGCATCGCGGGATCGGACAGCCAGACTTGCGACCTGGAGAGAGGAGCCTGTGGCTGTGCAGATCGAACAGGAAAATGTAGCTGCAAGGTAACAGCCACCTTTTCACATGATGTTAAAGGCTTATTTTATTTATTTATTTGGCAAGACACTGCCAGTGTCCAGTGAATGTTTTTATGGGAAAGCGAGAAAAAGCATGTGCTGTTTATTATTGTGACTCCTAGCAGAGATGATAAGGTTAGATTTTAAATGTCAGTGCAGATTTAAAACCTAATTCTCATGCTTTCGCTGTCCTTTCTGTCTCTGTGGGGAGCCTGCCCATGTTTGTGTTTTAAAGTATATG
>VVHJ01037605.1:19500-62585 GCA_015107715.1 Tylochromis polylepis
TTTTTAACCCTCCCCCCCCCCCCCCCCCCCAAAAAAAAAAAAAAAAGTTGTTGATTATGATAAACAGCCCTAATATTGACACAGTGGTTTACTTTTAATGAAGAAACCCTAACGTTGTCCTCGCTTCCTGACTATACCTTCCCACTCTCCTCTTTCCTTTCTTGCTAACCAGCTGGACTTTTTGACAGAACTCAACATTAATTGGATGATGTTGTGTTGACAGCACTGTAACTTTCCTTTGCAGAGAGAAGGCTTAATGCACAGCCCTGTCCACAATTCCATTTTAGGCCAGTCAAGTCTCAGCTTATTTACTCACAGTGTAAACAGTTGGTCCAGATTCTTATTGCCACCCCAGTGAAACCAAGACACCAAATGCATTTCCTGTGTAGAATTCAGTTTTAGTTTTTCAATATGTGATATGTGCAAGCATATAAACTAATCAGTTAAACTTTTTATGACATCTAAGAAAATATTAATTGTTAAATTGCTGTAAACACGTAATTAGGGCTACTACTGGACTACTACTTTTATCTAAAGGGTTTAGACTTTCAGCCGTGCTGACATGTTCTGGGGAAAGAGACCAGATCCCAAGAGTACTATTAAGCCAAATGTGCTCTATAGCCTCAAGCAGAAAAGAGTCTTTTAAAGTATTTCCTAAAGAAATGTTTTCATTTTAACTATGCATAGAAAGATTGGCTCAAAGGTTGCTTTAATTTGCTGTGTCACATTTTAGGAAAATGTGGAGGGAGACTACTGCGATCGCTGTAAACCCGACACGTTTGGGTTATCCATACAAAACCCTCTGGGCTGCAGCAGGTGTTACTGTTACGGATTAACCCACTTCTGCACAGAGGCGCAAGGACTCATCAGGATGTGGGTGAGTAAACTTATGTATTTTGAAATGTTTAACAGATGAAAAAGCAAAGAAAGTTTAATTTGAAGTCAACTCTGAAGTGAGAAACATTTGGGGGATTTTGGTAGCAGTGTTTTATTTTCTTCCCAAAGAACTTTCTATCAAATAAATTAACCGACAAAAGCAAAACATTGCTGTATATTGCTCAAAATGCTGGTGATGTCACTGGTGACTTAGAAGATGGTCTTTTAAGTCACTAGTGACTAGTTATGGTCTGTATTCATGTTCACTTATGAGCTGTTTAGCCTGCAGTGTGTCAGAAAATAGGACCTAGACAGTAGTTTTCTAAATTGTCTGTTTGATTTACATGCTGTCTACACTAGCTTACTTGCTGAGATAACTCATTTGGCAGCCGGCTGCCTGCAACTGACTCGGCATTATACGAGCATTGCCAAGCAGACTTTGTGTCCTTTGCTCATTATGTACAGATGATTGCGGCTTTTATGAACATTTAATCTTAGCAGATTTGATTGCACCTAATTTTGCTCCGTAAAAAACAAAACATGGTATTTTTGCCAGTAGTCAGAAGCATTGTTTAATGATTTTCCGCTGTACTGCAGATGGAATTAACAATGTTATAAAATCACACACTTCCAATGATTAAACAAGGTTAAGGGCTTTTATAGCAGCTCTGATAACTGGGTCTTTTTGAAGACTGTGGATGCTCCATTGTTTGGTGCTCACAGTTTAATACCCAGCATCCATGTTATAGGGACTTTCATAGAAATGGCATTAGCAAGTAAGATATATGCGAATACAACATTAAGAGGTAGAGTAAAAATTTAGACTTCCTTTTACCCATCAGTAGTGCTCCATTTGCTTGCTTTTGAATTGGAAAGAACTACTTGAACCTGGAAATTTCTTCTACATAAGATCAAGTTGTTTGTGTTTATAGATTATAAGCGTATGCTCTTCAGATCTAACGTTGCTTGCTGCCTTTATATAGGCCTAACAAATTCTAAACTTGCAATTAAGACAAGTGGGTATCAATACAAGAGATATCAATGACAACCTGATGGGGGAAAAACAAAAAAGTCATGGACCAACAAAAGTCGTGTGGTGTTCACAACAAAAATGAATTGAAGTTTCACCTTACATTGCAAAAAGAGTATTTTTGTGCCCACAAATATTTGGGATCAGCGGAGGAGTACAGTTGATAGTTGGGATCAAGTGACTAAAGCAGCATTTTTTCAGAACTTAAAAGAAGTCCTGCAGTTGCAAATCCCTCTGCTGCCCAGAAACAGGGCTGTTCACAGGCTATTGGAGAATTTGAGCTGATAGGTCTTTGTAGGTTCTCAGTCATAGGAGACTTGAATGTTTGAGCTGAATCCATCTGGAGTTCTTTAGGTTCTTGAAGATGTTTCACCTCACACCTGAAATGTCTTCAGTTCTGACAGCTGATCGGGAGTCTCTGATATTTGACACCTAGTTGATTTGTCACCTTAGACATAGTCCTGAGTCTTTGATCCACTTTATCATCTTTTGAGCAGTTAGGATCACATGGGTCAAGATGTGACTGGGGGTTCAATGACGGTTGTTCCAGGTGGAGGTAGATGTCTTGTTGTACTCCTCTCTTAAACCATCTGTCTTCTTTGGCCAAAATGTCAACACCTGTATCCTCAAAGGGGTGTCCCTTCTCTTTTAAGTGCAGATATTTACTCAGTATTCACAGGTTTGCCTCTCTGGATCGACTTTGTGTTATTACCGCAACCCTTGTAACAAGTATTGAGTTAAATTGGCAGGCTACCTAAAGACTAATATCGGCATTCATAGAGATGTTAATGTGTCTAAAATGTATGAAGTCGTTTTAACCATGAAAAGATGGGATTTCCTACACTGTCAACATAATCAAGGAGCTTTTCCTGCTATTCAGTTATCCGTTGTACATGTTTTGGAGAACATAAACATAGGTGTGATAATGACACGTAACAACTTGAAGTAAAAAACAGGTCTGATAGATTTAGAAAGACACTCAGCAAGTTTACAATCAGTTGTTGAGGAAAGAGTGTTTTGAATAAAGCCCCTTTATTGTAGAAATGGTTGCAATCAGGAATAAACTGCCGTTTCCGTGGTAACCATAGAGTTTTAGGAGGGTGGCGAGAGGCCTCATTTTGAACAACAACCATTCACTTCATTTATTGTTGACAGGGAGGGTGGACAGAGAGAAAGACAGAAAAAAATGGAGAGTTTATTGGAAAGAGGGAGATTTTTTCTGAACCACTGAATCGTGAGATTACACTGAGTGAAGTGGGATACACACACACACAGGCACACACATACACACTATGAGTGGACACTATGCACACGCACACTATGCAAACACTGGACACATGCATTAATGCACACTCTTGAAAACTCACACTACATGGGATTACATAGAGGTTGAACACACATACAATTTGCTGTACACAACTTTAAAAAAAAAAAAATTTCAAGTGATGAGCTAGTTTGGGTGAATATTTGATGAAGATTTGCACCAGCATAAAACTGTAAAAGCTTTTACCTTTATGTGGAATTTCTCTTATCTGTGGGAAAACTAGGAAGATCAGGGCACCAGACAGAAGAAAGAAAACATTGTAGATGTCTGAATAAACAAAAGAAAATGTGCTTGCTTGAAGTCTGTAGGTATATATATATATATATATATATATATATATATAGTTAGTTAGTACTGAGGTCTTCAGCTACCCGCCATTTCTTCATGATTTGTTTCCAAGAACTTTGTTGCAATTTTTAAAAAGGTCTTGAACACAGGTCTTTTATAAAAGTTTTTCTTTGGACATGGGATGCTTTTTCACTCATTTTCAGTCCAGTCCTTGGAATTGTGGTTGACTGTAAACCCATTTGATGCTCATGGGATCATTGATTATTGTGTCTAACCGTAACAGACATTTTAAGCAAATTACTCAAAATCTGTTTTTACGTACTTTGTTACTAGCAGCCTGTTGTTAAAACACAGAATTTGCTCCTATTTATTTAGCCTATGAAAAATGCCTAAGATAACACAGTTTGGCAGCATTTTGGCATTTGGCAGCAAAAAAGCATTTTTTTGCACCAACAAGGTGATTCCCAAAGAGATATTAGATGAAAACTTGGTATATCTCCACCTGATATTCAGTCTCCCTAAAAATGTGACAAAATTGGACAAAAAAAAAGAGGACAGAAGAAGAAGTGACAGACCTAAAAAACTATCTGATGAACAATATCTGAAAGTCATGAACTTAAGAAAAAGGAAGAAATCCAGCAGAGACATGGGACCTGAGATATGCATCTGGTCCTTCAGTTGATCCACTGTTGATATAGAAGCTATTCTTAAGAAGGAAAGCTGAGATCCAACAAATTATACAAGAACTGGGCAGAAAATCATTGCCAGCAGGTCTTATCAAGTGATGAATCCAAATTTTACATTTTTGGCTCAAATCATTTCATATATGTAGAAGGACAGGTGAGAGGTACAACAGTGAGTGTCTACAGCCCTCTGTAATACCCTGTCATGCTTGGGCCTGCATTTCAGGCATTGGAGATTTTTGTCAGAATTGATGGAATCATGAATGCTGAAAAGTGCCATCAGAGTTGGTGGTACCACTGGCAGTTAATCCCAAACACTCTGCCAATGCAGCAAAACCGTACCTGCATAGAAAAACACATAATGGAACACAATCAGTCATGGATTGGCCTCCCTAGAGCCCAAACCTCACCATTTCCGAAGCAATGTGGGATCATCCTGACCGAGAATGGAGCAGAAAGCAGTCAGCCTTCCAAGAAGAGCTTTGAATTTCCTTCAAGAAGCATGGAGAACTATTCCTGAAGACTACTTACCAAACATAGCTAGAATTTTACAAACTCAGTTTATACAGTGCTTTAATACAATATTTAAATTAATGTTTCAATAAATTTCATTTTCCTAGCAAAATATGAAGAAATGAGGGGTGGCTCAAGACTTTTGCATGACTATACATATTGTAATATAAATAGACTGCTACCTGTGACACACTGGTATTGTGGTTTGGCCTGCCTCATTCTTAATGATATGCTATTACTTAAATAGATAGATGAAGGCAGCAGTTTAATGTGTTTTATATCTGATGAGGTCTGTATTTACACATTGTTCAAATTACAGTACAGTACTCTACTAATTTGTTACCATTAATTTGATTTCTATTTAGATTTTTGTTAGAAATCCAGTACTCTCGATATTAAGGTATGTCATAGTAATAAGTCATAATAAGTTACAAGTAATAGTTAAGTAAGAAGCGAGCAGTTTCTCATTTCATGTGTGACTACCTCACTTATACAGGCAATATTCCTAGTATATCCATGCTTTAGTAACTTAATAGATTCCAGAAAATCTGTGCACCCAACCAAAAAGAACCCTTCTATAATGCTTCAATATTACTCACGCAATATCCACATATCAACACTTCTGGACAGATGGATCTATTTTTAAAGTGTTTCACTGAACCACAACCCACAGTCAATAATAAACTTTGATATTATTCGAGTAGTATTGAAATATATACACATAAAATGAGAAATGGAGAGAATGGAAATGAAAGGGGTAGTTTTTCTCCAGACTGCTTGTAAGAACTGACTTATGATTTACATATCAAAGAGAAAGCTTGGCACATCAGATTTAAATTATATCTAGAATTTAAAGGAACAAACATTGACCATTAAGAGAAGAAATTTTAAAATTATCACTCACTGAACAAAGCAACAAACACTTCCTTTATTCATTAATAATCCACAGGAAAAAAGGAGATTTCTTCTGTATTGTTAGTGGGGTTTTTTTGTTGTTGTTGTTTTTTATGAATAAACTGTTAATGTGTCACTTTAACATATTTTTGGGAGTGAAGGTGTTCCCTTGTACAAGACACAGTGTGAACACGGTAAAGAAATTCTTCTTAATGCTTTTAGATTCAGACCAGGACTGAAGGTCATTGTTATATCACAGATAAGTATTCACAGACCTCAAAGGACAAGAAGTATGCCAAGAACTATTCAATCTCATTTGAAGGATTCTCTGAAAAACTCCCATCATGTTTCAATCAAGTGTGTGTGCAGGAAGGGCCTCGGTCTGGACAGTTTTGGAGGCCAAATTACAAGATGGCAAAGAGAGAAAAGAAATCAAAGAAGTTGAAATTTTGCCTAGGCATCTCAAACAAAAGCCATTTGAAATGGCAAAAAGATCAAAAGATGGTGATGAAAGAGCTCTGCTTGAGTCAGCATCATAAGGAGGTGAAGAAAGTATGTGGATAAACAAGAAAAGAAACACCAACTCCACTCTGTCCAGTTATCGTTGCACATTCTGTTCACTCGTTCACTCGTAGCTGCATAATGAAATTGCTGCTGAATGCAGACTCCTTCACTGCTCGTTAGAATGTTTTGAACACGTTCGCATTCTTTTAACTTATGCCATTGAAAGTAACTGTTGTACATATTCTTAGTACTTGTATTATTCTATTTAATTTTATGATAAACAGTACAATCAGGTACCCTAACAGTATGAACAGAAAACAGGATTATTCTCTTGAACAATATATTTTGGAGTTGTTCTGCTGGGTTCCACAGGCCACTGCATTAATATTGTCATGGTTGTGTATCCCAGTTAACACTGAAGCCGGAGCAGACGGTGCTCCCCTTGGTGGATAAATCCAACACCGTGGAGACGAGAACAGGAGTTAGCTTCCAACACCCTGAGATCATCGTTCATGCAGAACTTATCACCTCAACTCTCTCTGAACCCTACTACTGGAAACTGCCTGAGCAGTTTAAAGGCTCTATGGTAGGAAATATCACAGTGGTTATTTTTTTGATTGTTCGTATCATCTTGGATTTTACTGTGGTGCCTGTAGTTATGTGTATATTTACAGGCTATAGTGTGTATAGTGATAGAAGCTAACAAACATCACGAATGAACGTCTTTCCAAATATAATTGCAAAATTAATGTCACACCTGCCATTCATTGGGATAATGTACGTCAGTATGTTGTGTACATATCCATCTTTTTGCATGTATGTAAGACAAAATGACAAGATATTCATAGAGAATCTGTTTTGTAGTGCTACGTTGGTGATCATTTTATGTCATTGTTTCTCTTAAGATCACAGCATACGGGGGGCAGCTGAAATATGCTGTGTACTATGAGGCCAGAGAAGAAACTGGTCCTTCCTCCTATGAGCCTCAGGTCATTATTAAAGGTGGTCCTAACCACAACATGGTGATGACACGCCACATAACAGGACTTCAGATTGGTCAGCTCACCCGCCATGAGATTGACATGACAGAGGTACAGTAAAGGTTTAGAGGCGATGGGGAAATTTATAGAAGTAGTAGTAGAAGTAAATACTGTAGGAGTAATTTAGGCCTTTTAAAATTAATTGTTTATTTTAGTCAGTGCAAACGGGGTTTTTTAAACTAACTGACTGCAGTGATAATGTTGACTGTTCATCATGTGTGTGTGTGTGTGTGTGTGTGTGTGTGTGTGTGTGTGGGTGGGTGGGTGCAGCATGAGTGGAAGTTTGCAGATGGTCGGGCTATGACTCGAGAGGACTTAATGGACATTTTGTTCTATGTGGACTACATCCTAATTAAGGCATCACACGGCAACTTGATAAGACAAAGCCGGTAACACACACACACACACATAGAGAGAACAATTTATTCCTGCATCTCCACACTTTGGGACAATAGCTAAATAAAAATTACTTTTGTAAAAGTCTTCATTTTTATTTGTATCTCAATTTTTTTTTGTACTGCCTTCAGATCTTCACCAAGCAGAATCATTATACTCTTCTTCATGTACACATCATGAATTAGTCGACGTTTGAAATATGCATCATTTGTTGTTAGCAGCTTTTTTTAAATGTTGAAAGATTAGTACTTCAGATTTTTGGTAAACTGTCTGAGAAAACCAGGACACAAACAGAGTTTTGTTCATTAAATTCATAAATTCAAGGATTCTTGATTTTTTTTTTTTTTTCTCCCAGTATTTCAGAGATCAGTCTGACAGTGGCCGAGGAGGGCATACCAACTAAAGAAAGCGAGAAAGCCCACCAGATAGAGAAGTGTGATTGTCCGGTTGGATACTCTGGACTTTCCTGTGAGGTGGGGACACAACTAAATACATGCATGCATTCACACATGACCGCACACATTTGAAGACCAAATATCTGCAAAAGTCTTGTAAAAGAAGTTCAGTAAATATATACAGCTTGCAGTAGTTGGTGGGTATAGTGCTCCACGGTATTTGGAAGTAACTGTATTTTGAATTAATTATTTTAAATTTAAAAACTGATCAGTAAGTGTGACCACCTCAACAAAAACAGTGTTGTAACTTTGCTGGGCTCGAGCATTCGAGTGTGTGTTAACACCATGCTGCGATCTTCCCAAGAGTGGACATCCCAGCAAATTCACCCGTGGTCAGACCATGCAAAGCTCAGAGAACCTTCAAAACTCAGACTCTACAACAGGGTTGCCAGAAGAAAACCTCTTCTTTCCAAAAAGAACGAGGCAGCATGGCTTAGATTTGCAAAGTATCTGAACAAACCAAAAGAACAATGTCCTTTGGACAGATGAGTTGAGATATTAGATTTTTTTTTTTTTTTTGCTTCTGCCTGAGGATGCCACATTTTTTAGCTGAGTCCTATAACCCAATATGAGTTGTGTGTTGAAATTAATTGAGTTACAGGTGAAAAGAAGCATGCAACATTAAAACAAATAAAAAAGACAATAAAAAGTACGATACTGTGAGATTCTTACAAAAAAAATCACAAGAAAAACTGTTTAAATTAATAAAAGTTCAACATTAATCACAGAGTGAGCTGAACTGGCTGCTTCCTTCAGAGCTCGGAAGAATTAGTTTTTTTTCCTGCTTCTCTCACAATGAGAAAGAATGGGGGGGGATGGGTGCACAGACATGGCTTTCAGTACTATCTCAAAAGTTTCCAATTTACATTTAGTTCAGCATTTTAAGCCTCTCCAGTCCCTTTCAGACCCTCCTGTTTTTGTATTCTGTTTTTTATTCTTTTACTTTGGTTAGTCAGGATTAAGCCTCACTGAGCATCTCCTCCACTCACTTGTGATTTTGTCCGAGCAAATGACTTTCGGCTTCATCCAGCTCCTTTGCTTAAGCCACAGAAATCTTATAGCTGTGACTCAATCTTTAGTCTAATGGGGATTTTGAGGAGACAGCTTATGATACACTGACACAACAGTTCTGGCTAATTCTGCTAGGCAGCAGTGCCCGAAAGTCGTTTAGGCGTTATTGTGTTAATCTTAAAGGTATACAAGGTCTTCTTTTTCTTTTAACTGAATTTTTCAACTTCTGTTTCACTTTGTTGAATTTTATTAGGTGTACAGAGCACCAGCCAGCTATATTTCCTAGAAAAAAATAACTTAAAAGCTATAGATACTGTTAAAAATGGCATCTAAACTTAAAATGTTCAGGTTGTTAAGGGCTTAGCTGACAGATGGCCATTTCTATTTGTAGCTGCCGACGTTGTTAATAAAGTATTTTTAAGCAGGCGTTTAGTGCTAGCAGAAGGAACAGATGGCTCTTTAAATGGACTCCATTAATTATTACTGAGCAGGAGAGAGAGGAAGAGAGAGTTACCTTGCATGTCTGTGTCTGTATGCATGTGTATGAATGGATGCAGTTTTGTGTGTGTACATTTGGCAGGTACATGAGAGTGTGTGCCTGTGTTCAAAAGTTACTGAAGGGAGACACCTTTGTGTGTGTGGAAAAAAAAAAGAGAGCGGTCAACAACTGCCCAGAGAAGTAATGATTGGGGATTATTATGTGAGTGTGTTCCAATGCCAGGCACAGTTTGATGTTACCGTGGGAACACACGCTCCATCAAACCTGTAAAAGTCTACTTCTATTTTTAATCTTCGTCTCTGATCTAAATCTCTGCTCCCATTATCTCTCCGTGCAGGAGTGTGCTGCAGGATTCTACCGTCTTCGCGGCGGTTTCCTGGCATCTGCTCCAGCATCCAGAGTGCCCACGGCTACAGGCATGGGCAGCTGTGTTCAGTGTCAGTGCAGTGGGCACTCCTCCTCTTGTGACCCTGAGACATCCATATGCCAGGTAAATGTATGTGTGTGTGTGTGTGTGTGTGTGTGTGCGGGGGGGGGGTCTGCTACTGGAGACCATCCTAGAGCCATATGCTGAGCAGTTTCTGGAGAAAAGAGGTGGATGAGGTGCCATATAGGTGTGTAAGTGTGTGTTGGAAAGGATGTCTGGTACTGTAATTAGCCCTACGATAATTAACGACCTCCAGCTTTCTCATATTTTATGTAATTTCCTCTTCTCTGGAGCTCACCCAAAGTTATGTCTGAATATTTTTGTCAAGCTAGGGCTTTTAGTCGCAAATAGTTACTGTATATAATGTTATGTTGTACTAGAGAAAACAGTGGTTGGAGACCACCATGGTCAAAATTATTGCAACTTTGTGTAATAAACATACAATCTTGTTGCCTTTAAAATGGTTGCTTCAATGATGGGGACTAGATCTGCAAGTGGTCAGTTGCCATCAGACTGACTTTAGCAATCAAAGGGCAATAAGGCAGAGTCAGTCTCCTATCTGTATGTGATTGAATGGGGTCAAATTTGGGAACTGCAAGGCATGTGTTTCTGATTAACTGTGGTAAATCTTCAGAAATTCCTCCACAAAAAGTGACACAGTTGGTGCAGGACCGCGATTTAGCTGCAAAATGACAAAACGAATCCTATTACAAAGAGATGTGTTGCAGACTAGTTGCACTCATCGGCGCATACTGGCTTAGATTGTAATCTGTTGGCAGTCTGTCTGCATTTAAAAACCACTTTCTCAAGTTGCAGTCCGAGTACCATCGAGTGACCTGTGGAATCCTTGCATTCGAAAGTGGTCTCCGCAACTACTTGCAATCAGTTTCCAGTGGGAAAAAAATTTTGTACCATCACCAGGCTGTCACGGTCCTGGGTCTGTGACCCAGTATTTTGAGTTTTATTCCCCTTGTGTCTCCATCCCCTGTGTTTAGTCTCTCTTGCCCTTCGTGTGTTTTGGTTCCTCATGTCTCATGTTGTGAGGTTTGTGTCATGTCTGTCTCGTCATATTTCCTGTTTATTTTGAAAGTGTCGTCTCCATGTTCTATGTGCTTAGTTTACACTTCCCCTGTGGTGTCGTTATGTTCATTCTTGTCAGCTGTTTCCTCATGTGTCTCCACTTCCCTCGAGCACCTCCTGTGTGTATTTAGGTCTTTTGTCTCTTACTGTTCTTTGTCAGGAGGTCTGCCTAGTTCCGCTCATGTCATTCTAGCCATAGTTCAAGTCTCAGTCTTGGCTCTATTCTTAATTAAAGTTAATCTTTTGCCTTAGTTGTCATGTTTTGGTTTTTCTTTCCTATGACGTACATGTTTTGTGTAGACTGGGTCTCGTTTATAGTTCTTTTGTCAGCTTGAATAAAGCTCGCCTTTCGTTTGCAAACCTCGCCTCGTCTCCTTCAGTGTCCTGCACTTGGGTCATACTCTCAACACACTCAGCCAGCTCCCGCTGGCCGTGACAGTGTTTAGTGTCTTTAGGAAAAACAGTGCCTTCTATGAGATTTAAAAATGGTGATAATACATTCAAATATGTATCTTTCTCTGAATCTCTTTGTTTGTTCTGCAGTTTAAAGATCAGGAGCAGAACAGGAAGGACTGGGATGCCTTCCATCCCATCCTGGTGGCTGAGGGACTGTTTGCCTTTGCCAACGTTCTTAGTTACCTGCGACTTTTCTTCATGTACACCACGAGCTCCATACTAGGCCCTCTACAGGTAGGAAAACAGTTGGCATATACATTAAAGTAGCTATGAGTGTTTAGCAAGGCTTGATTCTCACTCAGTGCAAGCAGGCAACAATGAGATCTGACTGTGATCCCTGAGGGGTTTAAGTGATATATCTGTAAAGCCCTTTAATGAGAAAAAATGACCTAATAGTTATGTAATGATTATAAAACTGCTTCGCCTACTTATTTATTTATTTATTTTATCTTTGTCACCAATGACACTAACAAACAAACACACACACACACACACACACACACACACACACACACACACACACACACCACCCACTCTCTTCCTCTGTTAGTTGATGTGAACACTCCAGGGCGAGCCAACTCTAAGCATCACACCAGCTGTGCTCAGCATAACCATCATCATAAGCATTAAGTATAAGCACAGTGAATTGAGGCAGTAGATTAATGTATTCTGCTGTGATAATGTTGCTCATAATAAACTGAAAAATGATTTGCAGCTTATTTACTATATACATCGCCATACTGCTATCATCTATATGAATGACTGCCTTTACATTGGACACAGTTGATTTATTGAAGTATAAGATATTGGCTGCATGGGAACAAATGCAGGGCAGAGAAGAGAAGCTCTTATTAAATATACTTGTGGAATGTTTTTTTTCTTTTCAAATCAAAATTGGATTTATTGTTGGATATTTCTGACAAGGAACATCTCTTATAGAAAATATATCAATGGAGCACTGTGGAAAATATTCAGTATCCAAGTGAAAAATATTCCCTAAGCTTCTCCAAAGCCTGGAAAATCTGCACTGGATTCGCTTGATTAGCCTGTTTTAGCTTATAATGCCACCCAGAATTAGCTTGCATTTTCTTGTCATTTGCAAAAGGTTATAGAAGTTATTAGCCAAGTAGTGTGACTTTTGTCTGTGAAATAAAAAATTACTACATTTGATTGAATATTGGAAATTTCTTTGTTTCTTTGTAGCTCCGGAGAAGCCAGAAGTCTGGTTTGCATATTTTCTACTCAGGCGCCATAGGTGTCCCTTTTTATAATATCAGGATTTATATTATCATCCAGCTGGCAGAGGGAAATGATAAAGCCTGCCATTGTCTGAATTTGTGCTAGCAAATGTGAGGTTCATTGTTCCCAAAGTGTGACTTTTAAAGCGTGAAGAACTCTTGAGGTGTGCAGTGAGGTCAGTCCTTTGTGAGCATGCCTTCCTGTCATTATTTTGAGGTGCTGTTTGTGGTTGACTTATAAAACAGTCAGGGTGCTCTGTAGCTTTTTAATGACCTCTTTTTCATCTACGGTCTTCCTGCTTCACTCTCGATGTTTGGGGTTTTTTCTTCTCGCCCCTCTTCTTCACTCTGTGACATAATTGTCTGGCTTGACAGGATGGAAAATCAGCTTTGAAAATACATTTGGTTTGGTTGGCGTGTTCGCAGCCGTACTCGCACTCACGTGGCAGACACACCTCTTCTCTAATGCACACGCACCCACACATTTCCACTGGCATGCTAGGATTCAGTCCAGTTGTACTCAGGCGAGCTCCTGCTCATGCATGGACACACACACAGACAATGAGTCAGTACTATGTGGGTTGGAGTAATGAACGCTTCTCTCATTCTGTCCGCCCTGAAGAGGCCAGCTCATATTTCTGGTGGGTATTGCCCCCAGCTGAGTTTGGAAAGAGTGACTGAAAGTGGGAGTATGCGTCTGTGGTGTGGGTTTATCATGGCCCAGACTTAGCCTATGGCACATTAGTGATGTCAGTGAGGTTAACTGAGAGTCAACTGGGCTATTTGAGTGTGTGTAAGAGAAACAGAAATAAGTCATGCTAAAGGTATACAGATGAACTTTAGAGGTTGTAAGCAAGGATTAAACTGAACTGAGTCTGTCTCCTAAATGGGCTTATGAAAATCAGATTCTGTTTTCATTAAGGAAACCTAAGGTAACCTTTTCTTTAACGTTTTCAAACTGCTGTAATGTTACACACGAGCAGGATCCCTCTTTAATTCCATTCAATTGGGGCAATAGAGATTGATCACAATCTCTACAGAGTTTGCTATCAATGCAGGCAGCACAGCAACCATAATTTCGTTAACTGTTTACATCTTTTGACGTGTCAAAATCTCAGGATGAATCCAGCACCATCAGAGCTGTAGCCTCCTTTTTAGTTTAGAAAAAGTCCAAATATTGCTCTGTCTACAGAGCAGTAGACATTATTCTAGTATAACAAAAGTGATTATACTGACCATTCCAGGTTTGATGCTTAAATGAAATATTTTTTCCTGTAGCATTACTGAAAGAGAAGAAGTGATAGAACCACTATAGTAACAGCTGCTGGCTTATTATAAAAAAGTGTGTATTACCTAACCCATTGGTTTGGTTTAGCCGCAAAGTTGTTTTTGTTGCAGGAATGTCCAGTGTTTAACTGAAACCAGAATGGTATATGGCAGTTTCAATTGACTATTCAGTAGAGAGCCGCCAGTGTAAGATATTTTAAACTAAAACCGATATTTAGTGATTTAAAAATCCAATACATCAGCCGATATTTTTTTTTCTTTCTGACACACTGAACATAAGCAGATTTTCCTAACATTAGTAATGTGTAATTATTTATGAGTCCTTACTAAAATACGATGTTGCAGTTTAAACATCCGCCCAACTCGCTAACGGGGAAGTTCCAGAGTGCCCTTTGGTGAAATGTCAGCACTCATAACATGGTCGAGGTGTGTTTGTCCTCTCTTCTTTCCTTTTTTAGTTTTAATTTATCGGCAGTTATATATGGAGAAACCGATATATCGCTAAAGATTAATAATGGCTCATATGTCGCCATTATAGCAGTCTGGCTCCAGTAGTTTGATTTAATAAGAGTTTTAGTGTTTTAGTTTTTGGAAAGCAACAACTCAATGCAAGCTGTCTTTACTGCACTGCACAATAAACATCTGCAGAACAAGCTATTTCTTCACTTACTTACTTAAGTCACTTCTCCTGAATCCCTGAATAGTCTTCTGCCAGCTGTAAAGTAGGTGAACCCTGACCTGACTAAATGAGGCCTCATACACTTCCATGTTGTTTATATCTGCAGACTGGCTGGGCACTTTCTGTGTGGAGTTTGCTTTTTCTCCCTGTGCTCACTCTGGCTTCCTGCCACACTTCAAAAACATGTTTGTTAGGTGGATTGTTAATTGATTGTAGGTGTTAATGTGGGCCCTCTGATGCACTGTGACCTGCTCAGAGTGTACCCTGCCTTTTGCCCTGTGACAGCTAGAATAGGCTCCAGCCTCAGGATCCCAAAATTGAACAAGCAGTTGAGAAAACAGATGGATAAATAGATGCATTTAATTTTCAATCTGGAAATTAAATAATATTAAATTTCCTCTCATTATCTAACAGTGCTGTATTGAGTGATTTAGCAGAAAATGGGCATCTTTGGTTAGATTTGAGGTACGCATTAGACCTCCTCCAGTCATGCTGAGGAGGTAATAACCTGCTATATTTCTGTTTTGTTTGTACAGTAACCGGTTTAGGATATCTGTCAGGCAAGGAGCACCCACATCTCCTAAATCAGATGTGTGCAAAGTGGCAGATGAATACACTGGGGGGAATGAATCACCCGAACAGACCAAACCTTCTCAAATAGACTCCCTGGGTTCCAGCACAAACTCTGTAGTCACCATTCATCAAACATCATGATTCATCATGCAGCCAGAGTGGCTTTCTCTTACACTGGACACTTTATATGTGTTTGTGTTTTGTAAGGGTAAGAGTGTGTTCTGACCTTGTTTGACCATCTCAAGGTCCTTATAAACAGATATGCCACACAGGCCTGTAAATAGTGGGTTTCCAATACTCTAAGAAGATTTCTGTTTTCTAGTCCTCTTTCTGGCTCCCTTCGTGTTTGTCTCTGTGTTTCTTCAGGTAAGTTGAGAGCACTCTAGCAGCCAAAATAAGTAGGTTTTCTTCCTCTTCCCTGAGGAACCACTACTAAATTTGAACATGGGTGAAAAAACGCGCTATGAGTGGTCAGAGAGTGGTGAAGCAGTGCAAGCATGCATCTTTCTAAAGTCTGAATGGCTTTGAAAGGAAGTACTAGAGTAAAAATTCAGTATACAAAGTAGAAACAAATTCTGCAGGACTATAGTTGAATTTAAATGTACTGCAGTGTTTCTTTTACATAATTAACACTTTCTGTGACATTTTAAAAACCAGAGAGTTGCACTGTAATATACTGTGTAAGTGTGTCTAATTAATGTGCAGTTGGACTTTTAAAATATCACAGTCCAGTTACACAAAAGTTATTTGATTAGAGAATATAGCAAATCTAGTTTATCAAATCTTGTAAGACTCTAACATTACCCAGACTTTCAATAAACTTCATTGATTGGTGTCTTAAAGGGAGATCTACTTAGCACAGAGAATGTGATACTGTAATATCTTAGTTGTTTTCATGTCAGGCCAGTGTTGTTCAGAACAGACATTAAGCAGAGTCAAGTTTAATCCAATCCAGCTGCTTAAAGGCATGAAGATTATTGTGATTTCTTTGAGAAAGCTGTTAGAGCAAGCAGCACAAGATTAATGGGAAAATGTTAATCTCTCACTAGATCTCCATGGGTCAAATGCTGCAGGAGTTTGGAAAGTTTTTGGGCCTCTTCCTGCTTGTGTTATTCTCCTTCACCATTGGACTCACCCAGCTCTATGGGAAGGACCAGAAAGATAAGGACAACAGTCCACCCAAAGACTGCGGGGGCATCTTCTGCGAGCAGCAGAGCAATGACGCATTCCACACGTATGGGCAAACCTCATTCTGTCATTTTGGACAGCGATGGCGTCGATGATGAATGTGTACACACAGCTTATTCAAATCACTTCTTTATATACTGTAAAATTAGATGATAACATTGAAAGAGACAGCAAAGTGAAAATACTTGGTGTGGGAGCACTTGGACAGTTATGCAGCACAGACTTTATTCAGTACTGCGAAGTCTAAGCACAAGGGTGCCTTCTTCAGAGCTAAAAAAATAGATAAGTCAACATAGTTTAAAAAGCCTCTGAGGCACTGCCAATCCATATGAAAGGACTGTTATAAAAATACACACTGTGTAGCTCATACATCCTTCAATTCATGTACGTGGAAAACACTAATTTGGCACAGAATTTGGACAGAAACTAACAGTGATTTTTAACATAAGCAGGGACAAATATTAAAATACAAATAGTGTGTTTAAAAAAATACAAGATATACACAGAAATCTACACAATACATAGAGTAAAACTTGTAAATGTTACTATTCAAGTCTGGTTTTTGGGAGAAAATTGCAGCACCAGCTGTGAGTATGAGACAAGACATCAGAAGCGTCACAAGAAAACTCTCCCTCACCTCCCATCCTCATGTAAAAGTATAAAAACAAAAATAACTGATAGGTGACATCATGCATAACCCATATTTTTGATTTCTTTTTTTTTAACTTGAAAGTAGTCTTATATGTAATTATGCACATTGCACCTTTTTTACAGATGGGTAAGCACATCTGTGTTCCCTGGAAGCTTGGTAAATCTTATTAAGCTCTGAAGTAGTCAGTCATGTGCAGGTTGTGTAATAAAGTCTGCACAGCAGTCAAAGTGCTCTTGTCTCTCTCTGCTTGCTTTTGTCTTTTGACATTTTGTGCATCGGAGCACACCTCAGTTTTAAGCGGCTTAACAACAAATAACATTCAGTTAAAAAATTTAAAACAAATTAGAAATTGTTTTGCATTTGAAGTGACACATTTCAGAAAATTTGAGACAGACATGTGCGTAAATCACATGTTAAACAACCCCTGAACTCAGCATTTAACTGAGGAGACTAATTGTTGCACTTTAGAAGTGTTTGTTTTTTTTAATGCCTGCAGGCCCAAAGACAATGACGGCTGAATATTGGTTTCAGCCATTTTCATTGTGTACAGAGATTTATCCAGATTCTTTTAATCTTCTAATAAAATGATATATGTAGGTAATTGAATCCACATTGCCCTAGCAATTTTACATTAAGAAATGTTGTTCTTAAAATATTTCCCCACATAGTGTTTCAAAGAGTCCTGAACCCTTCCATGTTTTTATGAAAGACTTTCTAGGAAGCTCTTTTTTAAAATTTTTAATTAGTTGTGAGATGTTTCACAAACTGATACCATTACATTTGTTGCCCTGCTCTGGTATTTTGTTATAAGTTGAGTAAACACTTGGTAGGTTTTGGTCTTTTTAGTGTGTGCTATTAAATATATGTAAATATAGGTTTGTATTTATTTCTCATCTTTTTTTGGAGACAGGGTTGTATGTTTAAATCTGACCTGCACATGTACTAGCTTCATCTATTTTGCAGATTTATGGGGACCTGCTATGCACTGTTCTGGTACATCTTCTCGCTGGCACACGTTGCACTCTTCGTCACCCGCATCAGCTACACAGAGGAGCTGCGCTCTTTTGTCGGCGCCATGATCATAGGCACCTACAACATCGTAGTGGTTATTGTGCTGACCAAGCTGCTGGTGGCCATGCTCCATAAAAGCTTCAGACAAATTGCTGTAAGTATAAATAAGTTTTGGCGCTGATGGTCTCACTGCTGTCACGGGCAGTCAGAATTCATCCTGGAACTGAAAGCTGCAACTGTTTTCATTTACTGTGAAGGTTTAATCTTCCTCAAAGTAGCCCTGAATTGTTGCACAGATGTTAGCTAGTTTCATTCCTCGGACCTGCTCTTTGCTTTGAAAGCCTGTTTGATTTTGTTTACGCTAAGTGCAATTTTATCTTTCACAAAAATCTGTTCCCCTAAGAGTTTCCACTGTGTGGTGGTTTTGCATTTTCAACATTCCTCCTGTAAAACTGTGTGTGAAAGTTTAAATGCATGAACGTTTTCCAACATTCCCGTGTTTTTAAGTGTTCTTATTGGCTTTTGGACTCTTTTAGAATCACGAGGATAAGGAGTGGAAGTTTGCCCGGGCCAAACTGTGGCTCAGCTACTTTGATGACAAGTGCACGCTGCCTCCACCGTTAAACATCCTCCCTTCCCCAAAGACCGTCTGCTACTTGGTGACCAGCCTGAGCAAGTGGATCTGTTCGCACACCTCGAAGGGCAAAGTGAAGAGACAGAACAGTCTGAAGGTGAGAGATAAACAATATTGTAAAAGTTTAATTCAAACCCATCTTCTAATCTTCAGCAAATGACCATCTGTGTTAATGCTGTCCTTACAGGAGTGGAAGAACCTTAAGCAGAAGCGTGATGAGAACTACCAGAAGATCATGTGCTGTCTAGTTCACCGCTACCTGACCTCCACCCGGCAGAAGATGCAGAGCACAGACCAGGCAACGGTGGAAAATCTGAACGACCTTCGCCAAGACCTGTCAAAGTTTCGCAATGAGATGAGGGACCTGTTGGGCTTCCGGACCTCCAAATATGCCATGTTCTACCCAAGGAGCTAAAAAACAGAAAGACCTGTTATTCTTTCCCCTCCTGTCCTCTTGACAAAATCTTTGCTTCTTGTTTATCTGGGCTGCTGTGTGACCCGAGCATGTGCAAAAAGAAAAAAAAAATAGAAATAATACTCTGCTCTTTTGAGTCACAGAGGCTATTAAACCTCACTTTTAAGCCTGGAACTTAACTAGACAAATATGTATTCTCCACCAAAGCCTCCCGACTCAGGCCTCCTATCTATTACTCAGCTATGTAATCTTTTTTTGTAAATAAAAAAAAAGCCATTGTTTTCAATAGATAAATAAAGATTTAAGAAAAAAAAACAATGGCCTGGATATTTCGTGGCATACAGAGCTGAGACATTTTGAGAATGTAGTTTTTCTTTATAAAAATAGATTTTTTCTTTTTGACTACAACAGGTCTGAAAGCGAGAAAACTATTCAGCCAAACCCCGAGTGGTCCGTTCCACGTGAGAGTCGCGCTACAAACACCTGATCCATTCTCGTGCTTGGCAGAGTGTGTTTGCCTCGACTGCTCTAAACAGACCAGATATTATGTGGCACTCTCCCAGTTGAAAAGTCTTGCATAAAAAGAGAAACAATCTAAAGTGGTGAAAGCGTTTTATTTGGACAAGTGACAACAATAAAATATAAATAAAATTAATAGATTTTTTTTCCATAAGAAAATAGTTTTCATTTCATACCTTTGCTTCTTAAAAAAGACACTAAGAAAATATAATGACGATGATGCCTTGAATCCATAAACAGTCTCGAGAAAAAAGCTTCAGCAAATAAGCTCCTCGCTTGCTTAACGTGAAACCAGAAGAACTGAATGAATTTTGCATGTATTAAATATTGCACATTAAATCACCACAATTAAAACTTCCAAACCTGCCCATTAAAACCGAACTTGGGAATTTAATGGCAGGTGATAAACCATCATTAAAGCTATGACAGATAGCTCCAACAAATCCCCCCTGTGGATATTAAGCAAGCTTGTTAAATTAATGACTAGTCTGCCAGACTGACATCTTTATTTAATGCATCAATCCCAACCTTTATTCACATTGTATTCAAGAGCCTCAAAGGGGAAAACTGAAAGGCAGAATATGGAATACTCTGAGGAAAACTGCCACTGTGGAATACCAGAACAGATGTGCACACTGAATTTTTAAAATATGAATAATGTTTATCTTATGAAACATTATAATAAATTGGTGTTCTGCCTATTTCAGACACCAGTGACTGGGGTCAGTTTAATTCTGTGCTAGAATCATGACATGAATGTGACTAGGCAGAGAACGGTCTGAGAGCAGAGGTGAAAACCTCGACTAATTTTTGTTGCTGATTAGTCCGAGGACACAAAACAGACTGGCTGTTCTTTTTAATTGAAGACAGATGGGAATTTCTCTGTTTCTTGTTTGCTCCGTAACCATCCAATATACAGTCATGATAAAAAAACAAAAACAAAACAAAAAGAAAGTACACTCTCTTACAGTTCTAGGGTTTTATGTATCAAGACATAATAAAAACCATCTGCTCCTTACCAGGGCTCAAAATCAGATAAATACAACTTCAGATGGACTACAAAACACATTTTCAAAAGATTTGAAGTCCATCGTTCTACAGCAGGGACGCCAAACCTTTGATCTTAAGCAGGCTGGACCAGTTAAACTTACATGATTAAAGTGTAAAATTATAGAAAAGGTTTTAGTAGCTCCTGAACCCGACTGTCCTGTAATTATAAAATATAAACTTTTTGTTAATTCTAAGAAAATGACTGGTCCAGACTTTCTGTCATTTAATTGTCTGTTGATCATTTAATTACTTTGCTTTATTATGAATGGAAGTGTGTGTGTGTGTGTTTCCAAAGCCGTCCAGTGGGCCAGATTGGAGTATTTGCCTGGTCGCTGGTCCAATTCTGGCCCGCGGGCCTTGTGTTTGACACCCCTGTTCTATACAGTCACTAAAATATTCACAGGTGAAAAACAGTCAAGACAATTGCCAGTCTTCACAGGAGTGGACATTCCAGCTAATTCCCTTCAAGGTCAGGCCGCTACATCTCAGACTCTACAAGCCTCAGTTAGCACATTAAATATAAAACTGCATGGCAGCACAATTAGAAAAAGACCGAACAAGTGTGGCTTATTTGGAAGGGTTGCAAGGCGAAAGCCTCTTCTCATGCAGAGTACTTGGCAGCAAGGCTTAGGTTTGGAAAGCTATATCTGAACAAACCACAAGATTTCTGGAACAATGTGCTTTGGACACATGAAACCAAAGTGAGTGTTTGGTCATAATGCACAGTGTCACGTTTGTCAAAAACCACACACGGCATATCAGCGCTCCTTTGTATACCAAAATACTCTACAGTCAGATGTGAGGCTCTCTCTCTGAAACTGAAACTGGTCATCCTTTGGTATACAGAGTTCATGGTAAGCTCAGTGACTGCACAGTGTCCAGGTCCTGTGATCATCACCCCTCCACTACCGTACTTGACAGCCTGTATGAATGTTTGGTTTTCACCAAAGTTGGCACAGGACAATGATCCCAAACATTCCAGAAAATCTACAACAGAATCGCTGAAAAAGAAAAGAATCAAGGTGCTATAGTGGCTCAGTCAAAGTCCAGACCTCAACCTGATTACAGTGCTGTACAGGACCTTAAGAATTCCTTAAGGATGTGAGACTGAAAAAGTCATACAAATTATTTCAAGTTATTGATGCTAAAAGAGGTTCTACAATCTACTGAATAATACTAACCTACTGAGCGTGGCTGTTCTACAAGTGACTTCTACTATTTGACTTGGTTTTTGCTAAATAAATACATTTTATTAATTTTTTTAATTTATTTATTGTCCTAATAAATAAAATGTTAGAAGTGACAGAGGGTGTACTTTCTTTTTACCATGACTGGACAGGAAAATGACTGAATACACAAAGTTTCCATCAACTGAATAAATCGTGTAGTTTCCATGACTCAGATTCAGATTTGTTTTCATATCCTGTGTTTGTGTTCTTGAGCAGGAGATTGCTTTTGTTTTTTCACGTAATTGTTTCCATCCAGAGCTGAGCCTCGGGCAGACCAGTTAACAGAAGATCACTGGAGCTACCGGAATTCAGCACTGTTTGTTTTTCAAAACGTTGAGTCCTTTTTGGTTCTTTGTCTTAAACGCCATAACAAAGTGGTGCGGGGCGATCTTTCCGCGGCCCTCCTCGTCCACCTGGCCCATGAAGATGTAGTTCAAACCTAGTGAGGTCACACAAAAAAAACCTGAATGCAGTGGCAAAATGGCAGAGACATTCAGGGAGGCCATGATGTGAGAATCTGCCCACAGCAGTTCTGTATACTATATGTTTATATGCATACATATAAACTTACAGTACTTAGAGTTGAATTGACTGTTTGGACAGTGAGTTCTGCCGCTCACCTAACACCTTTCATTCAACTGAGAGTGACAGCACATCACAGGAGGCAAACTCAGAGCCATAAGTTACTCAAAACAGTCAACCAGCATCTATACAATGATTCTCATATTGCAGATAATAACCGGGAAAAAAATTTATATCGAGGACACTGAGAAAAATTAATTTTATCTGTATGCTGTACACTCACCTCTTCTGATAACTGGGCACTTTTTGCACAGGATAACGATCTTGGTGCTCATTGTCTTTCCTGCCTGCTGGATTGCCAGGTTGCCTTCTTTATACACGTTGATAATAGAGACAGTGGCGTGCATACTTCCACCTCTAATCACTGCAGTAATAACAGTCCCAGTTATCACTGTTGTAAACACAAAAGGGAGAAGAAAAATTATATGAAACATGCAAAAAAAAAATGTCATTTTGTGGAAAACTAGTGTATATAACTCCCCAAAAAGCCTATACAGTCACAATACATACATATAAAATCCAGACAAACACATTTTCTTGTACAGAAAGCTACAACTGCAATGGCTCCCGCAAGCGCTACAGTACATCAATCTTCCTCCCCTCACCCCCAACCGGTCACGGCTGATGGCCGCCTTTCCCTCAGCTTGGCTCTGCTGGGGGTTTCTTCTTGTTAAAGGGGAGTTTTTCTTTCCTACTGTCGCCAAAGCGTTTGCTCATAGGGGGTCATCTGATTGCTGGGGTTCTCACTGTTTTCTCCGTACTACTGTAGGGTTTACTTTACAATGTAAAGCGCCTTGAGGCAACTGTTGTTGTGATTTGGTGCTATATAAATAAAACTGAATTGAATTGGTTTAAATGTGTCTCTTCTGCAAAAGTGGAGTTTTTCTTGGCCTGCAACCTCGCAGTCCATTCCTGTGCAGACTACAATTCCCAACTTTGCTAGGTCATTCACATTTGTTCTGGGATCTTTAGGCACGTCTCTCACTATTTTTCTTTCCAGAGTCTTTGAAAATTTTCACTTCCTACCTCTGCCAACATTGTTCTGTACCCTGTGGCTCTCTTTGAAATTCTTGATGATGCTTCTCACTCCAGTTTTTAATACTTGGAAACGCTGTGATAACTTTGCATATCCACCTCCTGCTTTGTGAGCCTTAACAACTCTTTTTCTCAAGTCTAAAGTGATATCGTTTGTTTTTGGCATGATGCTTTTTCAAGTGAAAGCTCAAACCCTTGCTGAGGCTTATATACTCTATGTAAATTGGAAGATAACCCTCGGTTTTAACTTGATTGTACAAGCTTTGAGCATTGCAAAGTTAAAGTGTGTGCAAAAAGAAATAATTTATGCTTTCTAAAGAAAACCAGAATGTTCAGAAATGCTATGCTGAAAATCCCTTGCTCCGTTAATAAATATTGGCAACTGCCAGTACTACCCCCTCATGCTCACATTCACATTCAGTTATCATATTCACAATCTTTTGTATAGACAATACCCCATAGGCCTTTTACAACTGAGGGGTAAAAAAACACTTTACTTTTCATAGGGGGGCTAATAATTTTGTCCTCATCTGTATTTCTAAAACTAAATCTTATAAGCACATGGACAACTGCAGCTTAATTGGAAAAGCAGTAAAGTTTTAATTATAGTTAATAATTATAGTTTTAATTATATTCTATGAATAAAAATGAGAAACTGAAAGATTGCTATCTTGTGGAGTCAGTTAAATGGAAGTCCACGTTTCAGATGACGAGTGGATTTAGAAATTTAACACTCAGAAATGTTGCAGTGTGAGACACGGGGACGCTTCCAACACAGAAACTGCTGTCATGGAGGAAATCTGTTTCCCATAGTTATTATTAATGATCTGAGAGAGCTGTGAACAATATGTGCAAGCTACATCTCAACTCCCTTTCTTTGAAGTGCAGCCTGTCTTTAAAAATGTCACTGTGGATTAACAGCATAAACTCTACATTTCCTTTCAGGCTGTGAGCACTACACCTTTGTGACCTTTTTTTTTTTTTTAAGCTTCCTTATCCATCTATGAGGTAAGAGCTCCTTTTAATACAACATCAAAGAATTCCAACTCTAACAAACAAGAGGAAAGAGAAGGTGGGACATCATTATTGTCACACAGACAGAAAACGGGGCAATAACGTCATGATAAATCATTTGACAGTTTAACTGCTCAGAGCAGAGATACTTTGCTACTTTGTTCCAGGTTTATTTTCCTGTCTGATTCTGCGTAAACAATGTGACCAGTGTGCAGGGTGAAGTTTCAGCCATTTCCTGTTTAGACTGACCAGCTCTCCGTGAGAACAAAAGAAAACATACAGTTTTGACATTTGTTTCAATGACTGGTGGAGAAGTGACATTTAGCAGTGACAGCTGAGTGATACAGGAGCCGGTGGAGTGAAGAAGGAGGTACGGCTCATACGGCGTGAACAGGATTCTTTAACCTGATGGTACCAATACGTCTGGACTTCACATGCTGCCTGTTTCATTTCCTGACAGGGATGAAATTAGCCAGAGGACTGCCTGTTTTAGCGGTGCTATTATATCTGTTGCTACTGTTACATAAACCAGCAAGCTGCATTTGATGATTTAATGTGTACATGTCACATAATTTGATTTTTTTAAAATACCAGCAGTTACGAGTGCTGATTGGACCAACTATTTTCAGCCTTGTCATGTCTCGTCTCGCCGTTTGAGATGCGCTGATCACGTGAAAGCGACTTTTTCTGTATGCACCACCACATCACTCGTCTTTCCTTTTTTTTTTTTCCTTTTCCTCGACACAAACCGCATGTGTCAGATTGCCGAGCCTGAATAAACACCTTCATTTATTGCCACTTTGCCTACAGTCAGTGGCTGAGTATGCGTGTGTGTTTAGACTACAGGTAACCGTGCCCTGCTGTATGCAATCGTTCACTTCCTAACAGGCTATCAAGGAAGTCTTTGAGATGTCTAAGGGGAAAAAAATCACAGGCGCAAAGATAGTAACATAATCGGGGCTATAAACTGCTACTTAAGGGGAGTTTTGGCTGTCAGGATGGGGTGTGCTCATATATATCTTCAGAGTATCTTCAATTCAAGCTGTTTAGGATTAGTATTTCTGAAAGCAGATATGTTAATTGTACAAAAATGGCTGGAATGTATTAGTGCCTATGGATTTATGTGGTTTTACAGTAAGCTTTTATGTTCTCACCAAAATTGCTGGAGCAGTAATTGCTCTCAAGTGTTCCTTGTCTTTTGCATTTCTGCCGGCACAGAGCAACAGAGTACTTCAGAGCTGCACAGAGAGAAAAAGAAACACACACACACACACACACACAAAAATCAGCCTCTGTAATTTTGCCCACCAGTGACACGGGCATGTAAGTTATGTTGCCCTCTGCTTCTGCTGCAGCCTATTTACTGAGTATTCTTGGTAACACAAGTGTCTCTCCAGATGGATGGCTGTCAGCATCAGAGACAATAGCTAGATTATGTGGCGAGGGAACGTCTGTAAAGGAAAGAACTGAGGCTTGAAGAAAATACAATGTGACTGTGTAAATATTTTTCTTACTGCGGAGGGAAAAGTCGGGTTGGAGGGGGGGATAAGCCAACCAGAAAGCAGTGACACAGCATGATATCATAGCAGGGGGGCGCCAAAAGAACCTGGCCTGAATGAGGGAAAAAAACAACAATGTGTGGGAATGTGAGTCTGACTATGAAAGTGAGCTGTGATTGCAGGTGCAGACGCACGCCCACCCCTTGTGTTATGTACAGTTTACACAAGAGAAAAGTCGTATGAGCGTAACACATAGTTTTAGCATATGCTGTGTTAGAACATGTGCTTGGCTGCATCTGTAATTGGACTACACTTTCCAGTATGTTCTATTGACTCACTGGCTGACTGCTATAATCTATTTTACGTGAGCAGAGCATTTGCGCTTATGTGAGCCACATGTGTGGGGACAGCAGCAGAATGCATAGCCACAAGCAGCACACTGTACTACTACTTAAGCACCTCACTCTTTCCTTCTCTTGCCTACATTTGTTATTGGAAGCAGATTTCAGATCCCTCTCAAGTTGAAAGCAAGAGATAAAATCCCACATGTTATCAAAGAATCCAGCAGCACAAAGCAAATATAGTCAAATCAGCTAATACAGAGATTAGAAGTCTATGGATGTTAGAAGTCTTTTAATGGTTTCTATTGAATATAAGCTGCTACCTACGTATTGGCCTGGTGGTGACTGGCTGTGTGGTAGTTGTAGGCAGTACTGTTGTGGTGGGGAATTTCTTTGGTCTGAACTTGTAGTGTCCAATGAAGCCGTCGGCAGTCAGGCTGAGATCTGACAGGAACTGGATTACGAGCTGATTCCCCTCTGACAACACCGGCCTGCAGAGCAGCACGGGAAAGCAGACTGAGGATGAACTGAGATGAAGTCACGTGATGGTTTAGTGAAAATGAAATCTTCTCCATGACAGAAATCACCTACGCTGGGGGGCTGTCTCCACAGTATTTGCCAATCCTCTTTGCGTCGTTTATTTCCGCCCCGTTGAAAATGGAGACGTGGTCGTAGCGGCAGTAGTTATCTCGTTCCACATCGAACTTCTCAAACTTCACCTCAATAATCTGCAGCAGGAGACAAGTTACAAAGTAATCCTCTTTTTTCCTAGCAAAAGCTTATAACAGGCCCTAAGGTACACCATCTGACTAAAGTGTATGCTGTCATTTTTGAAAAGATATAGTCCACCTTTGACTCACTGAGATGTCTTAAAAGGACAATGTTTTATTTCAATAGAGTGTTATTCCGCCATTGGCATTTACACATCATTGATATACAGGGAAAACATGCATGGAAAAAGGACTAGATGAAAACTTCTGTATCTTCATTTATTTACAAAACTCCATTTATCTGCTGTAGATAGTTTTTTTAAGGCCTGCCACTTCTCCTCTTGTTCTCCACTTCTCCACTTTCCTCAGATTTTCTGAGGACACACTACACACCGTGTCAAGATATACAAGATTTCACCTAATAACTCTTTGGGAATCACTGTGTTGTTACAAAAATACAATTTTCTGCCTTTCAAACTGTGAGCTCTTTGGCATTTTTTCACAGATTTGACTAAGGGAGTCTTTTTTTATGTTTGAATAATTAACAAATGTGTGTTTAGTGGCTTAATAAACAAATAAACAAGCAAACAAACAAAAACATTCCTCTGAAAATGGTCAGATACAAGGACTAGCCTGAAAATGAGTGAAAAAGCAGCCAATGTTCAAAGAAAGACTTGGAAAAACCTTCAGAAAGCCTGGAGAAGTATTGCTGAAGACCACTTTAAAAAATTACAAGGCAGTCTGTCTCCTTGGAAGCAAAAAAATTGGGACTGACTCAAAACTTTTGCACTGAATTTCTGTTCATTTGAGGCCGGTTATTCAGAAATACACATTTGCATTTACTAAACTTTTTTTAAAAAGTAAAAAATGAAATGTATGACCTGGTTCTTTGGCGCTACTATATGCCAGGAGCAGGTGACTCCAGCTGGGTAGTCCTTCTCAGGCCAGTTGGGTGTTTTGAAAGTCCCAGAGGGCTTAACCAGCCTGCCTCCACAGTACTGGTCCCCTGAGGAGAAATGACTGAAGTTAGTGCTAGGATTACACAATTAATTAGTTAAATACTGCTCCTGTTATTGCTGGAATGAAATAATTAATTTTATTTAGCAATCTTTTAAAGGCTATAATGGTGAGTCAGTAATGTGCTCATGTTATTAACTGCATCTAGGGCTCTCACTGCCTTTTTGTCATTATGAACACCATAAAAAGCAAGTCTGTCATTAGTCATCTGTGGGTTTAAAAATAACTGCCATCAGAGGAACATCAGTTAAAAAAAAACACAAACTCTCAAACTCTTAAAGTATATGTTATAAGGAAAGCGTGTTTTTAACTGATTCTGCCTTTCCAGCATGTAAAAAAATACATTTAGCAAACTGAAGAAAACAAATCTTTACAAATGGGTGACACGTGGTGCAGCAGAGTTTTAACCATGTTTAAAGACATGATAGCAACAGTCTCTCTGCCAGCGTGTAAGAGCCAGGCCAACTGGTTAATTGACACTGTCCACTACAGCTGTCAGCTCCTACGGTACAGAAAACCAGACATTAAAATTCCAAAAACAGTAGATGGCACAGTGCGGAAAAGGCTAAAGGCTCTAAGTGATATTTCTGACCTTTGCCTCACAGCACAATAGCTGAAAAACACGAGAAATTTCACATCACACTGTGAGAAGAGTCGAAACGCAGCTTTCTTTTTGTCTACATGGACTCTAAGCCCACAGACCTGCTTTTTCTGAGCAGTACATAAATGGATACATCCCATTGTTTTACTGGGCGTCTGCATACAAACAAGGTAACATTTACTTCTCAGTAACATTACAGAAGCTCCACATATTTCTGTGATACATGCTTGGATAGCAGCAAGATGTTCCTCTACCCTTGCAAACTTGATACGTTTGACTAAGACAACTGTGTTAAGAGGAAGCATGCCCAAGCTTCTTCTTCTTCCCTTGTTTTCTTACCTCGCTCATGTGAATGGGCAGCAGAGAAAACAGCCAGGAAGCCACTCCCAGCAGTGTTGGCATCGGATACCATCTGCAGGAGCATCTTGTTGCCTGTGGAAACAAGGGCTCCTGGCTTGAACGTCCCACAGAAGCGACCCAGTCTCTGTCCATTGACATGGCCGCTGTAGACATCCACATAATCATAGCGACACAGGTTGTCATTCTCCAGATCAATGAAGCGGAAGGACAGTACCACCACCTTGCCCTCTGGGACCTGGGTGGGAAGTTGCAGAAGGCTCAGTTAAATCATTATTATTATCAAATGGCATAATAAACAAATGAGCATAGACCTTTCAGCAAATACTAAATATTGTTACTTTAATACGCTCAAACATTTTAGCCTAATTGTGCACCAGCTTATGCAGCTTTTCCAGCCACACCATCAACTTCACTGCTGTAAAGTATAACATCACAGAGCCACTCAGCAAAGATTGCCCTAAGCTAACTGCGGCTGTGGTTAACTATTTTTAGAAGGAAATTAGGAGTTTGGACTAAGCCAAAGACTGTCATATTGTCGAGTGTCTTTTTAATCAACAATGCTTTATCACCGTCATCATATGATAAGCTGGGAATGAAAAACACAACTGGACTCACTGTGATTCTCCACACACATTTGGTATTTGGAGGGTAAACTCCTGGGTACCCCTGGCTCCCGATTACTCCAGACTCTCCTGTGATGTTCCCGCCACATGTAAAGATTGGTCTGAGAAGAAATATATTTTCTTTACATATAAATAAAATGATAACAATGCATTAAAGCAATATTTAAAAACAAAGTTGATAATATCCATTTGATTCAGTACAGATTTAATTCCTCGCCCCATGTCCTGAGGCAGCCCGTGCCGCACAATATTCCTCTAACTCCAGTCATCTGACGGTGATTTTCAAAAAGCTAAATGTTATCCTTAACACTTTTTTACCTAATACATCTTTCAGGAAAATTTGAGTTTGGGGGAAAAAGTGAAAAAAGAAGTACCTCTGCAGGGACTGCGCACAGACGTCTGTCAAGAACAGTAGAGTCCATGGGCAAAAAAAAATACTGCATGTTCTCCACATTGTTGGGAAAACGGAGCAGGAGCTTCGCCTGTTTTCGCCCAGTGGCGTGAATGGCATTGTGTTCAACAGGCTAAAACGGAGGGGAAAAGTACCCATGAGTTCCTGTAAGTAGTTTCAGCAACGGAAAACTCAAGCAGATGAATATAGCGTTTGTTCTGCGTGGTAGGAGGGACGGGGCGCAGGGTGCACATTTCTTTTTTTCCTTTTTCCTCAGGGGGGATTAAAGACGCGCTGGGAGGGGAGGAGTGGGGTCTTGCATTAGTTGGCTTGAAAACGAAAACCCTTGGAGAAGATGGCATGAATAAACTTGACTCCAGAAGTTATCTATGGATGGTTTCACATTCCGATCAACGTGTATATTTCTGACTTAAAATAACAGCATGTGCCTAAAGGTGAATGAGGCAGCTTGGTGTTCGGTTCTCCACTCTTATTTTTTTTATTTTATATTTTATATATGTCTATAAACTGAAATACAAAATACAATTACATAAATTATGGCAGCTTGTTAGAGTTAAGAGCTAAGGGGTCATCTGAGGATTGAAAGAGAGCACCACCTGCTGGACAAACTATGATGAACGCAATTTCATTATCAATCAAATTCCAGTTCAAAAATGTGCTGGTCACTTCCCGTTTCCTTTCTGTGATACAGATTCATCTCTCCATCCATCATATTATGTTGTTTATTTGATTTATATAATCATTATTTCTGTTTTACATGTTACCTATTTGCCCATTTGCATTTCTTGAAATGCTCATTCCATGTGAGAATTTTTTTTTTCAATTTGATGAATAGTGAAATTACCTTATTTGCTTGCACTGGTACACGTGTGGTAATATTTAGGCTTCTTAAAGTCAACGATGTAATTGAAAAGACTGGGCTGGATGCTCATTTTATTTTCAGTTAATTCAAAAATAAATATATGAATATGCTTTCCTTCATTCTTTGTTTATTTACCCTGATGCCTCAGTCTGAGTCTGCAGTTTGGGTTATACGGAACCTGCATGCTGGTTATGGCATATACACCATGCACATCAGAATTTTCGGTGGGGACAAAAACCAAAACAAACAAACCAACAAAAAACAAGTCATTTGTCGTTACAAAAAGTCAAGTTTTTTTCTTGCATTTCTAATTATGCGCAGACGGGTTGGGTTTTTTTCTTTCTTTCTTTTCTCACCTTTTTTGCGGGGTTAGAGTGAGGTTGACGTCACTTTCTATTGAAAACAGAAAAAAACTACAGAAAAAATGAGAGTTAGAACTGCCTGTTTACCTGGTTAATTTTTCTCTTTCATAGTATTTCTGGTGATCGGTGCAATAGATCGGGTATTGATTTGTTAATTTATACATATTTACAGTTCTAATACAAAAAACATACATAGAATTAAAAACATTAACTTCTGTAATTACAAGGCCCACTCCACATTATTTTGAATCCTGGTGTCGCGCTTGAGAAACTGAAAGAAGAGAGAAGAAAAGCATCAGTGATTCTGTGATTGATTGCGACTCCTGGAGTTTCACAGTTGCCACTATCATCAGCTCGGCGATCGATTCATTTCAGTTCCACAAAAGATGGCGGACCGAACGCCTGGTGGCTCTCAGAAAGCTAGCGCTAAGGTAAACTTATAGTTTGTATTTGTATTAGCTCACTCGCACCTGTTGTAATGAGAACTGTGCGAATAATCGAATGCGTGAACAGCGCCAACTGTTTACTGTAAGAGACCACAGCAGGGAGTGTGCGCAACAGTGTCTGCTAACGCTGCCGCGCTACAGCTAACTGTGGCGCCGCAGCCACACTGGCTGGTTTTAGCTAAGCTAAGCTAACGTGATAGCGACCATAAACGGGATTAATGGAAGCAGTTATCACAGGAATGAACTTGTTCGCAAATCACAAGCTTCACACATGCATTGTCTTCAGAATGACGTATGGTGGTCGTATATTTCTGTGTGGAAATGGTAAATTAAGCATTTGGGAGCTGGGGCCTAACCGTCAGTGGCCGTTTAGCGTAATGCATTCAGTCCGTGGCGCTGCACCAAAAGACGACTTGTTAGGCCCGCTGTTAATTTTGCTAATTTCTGAAACTTTCTTGATCTCCAGCTGCAGCTTGGTCGTAAATATGTAATGAATTATACTTAAATAATTAATGTTAAATGTCTGAGTAACGCTTGCAGGCGCCTAGTTAATGCAACCGACTTGATAAACCAGCGGGTACAGACCTCGCTGAAGTTACCTGTTAACGTTATAATTGATAGGCATATTAAATAATATTAATAGCAGGAGTCAACATTACTTGAACCAGTAGTGGTTGTTTACCATCCAGTTATTAAATAGTCGTAATGTGTGCTTATTAAATACCCGGTGAAAGCAACCACACTTTGTTGACATGTACAGGCGCTGCTTGAGAGCAAACTGAAGTCTTTCAGCATTGGTAAGATGGCAGTGGCAAAGAGAACCCTCAGCAAAAAGGAGCAGGATGAAATAAAGAAAAAAGTAAGTATGGGTTTTTTTTTTGTGCAGAATATTCTCTGCATCAGTAATAGCTGTTAGAGGTTTATATGATTTATTTACTTTGACACCTTTGTGTGCGTGTGTTCAGGAAGATGAACGGGCAGCAGCTGAAATTTATGAGGAGTTTATTGCTGCTTTTGAAGGAGGAGGGGAGGGAAAAGTCAAAGCTTTCGTCCGTGGTGGCATTGCAAATGCAACGAAAGGTATAAGTTTTGCATTCTATATTTTGCAAACTAATTGCAGACTATGCAAACGTTAAAGAAGAGTTCACCAAACCTTTTGACTTAAGAAATTGAAATGGTAATGTGATTGGAGGGCGAAAACAAAAAGATTTTTTTCTCCTCGCAGAGGAAGCGGCTGCTGATGACAAGAGAGGGAAGTTGTACAAGCCTAAGTCACGTTTTGAGACCCAACCAAAAAGCATCCTGCCTTTGGAAACCCCACCACAATTTTTAGCATTAGACAAACGGCATGTAAGTACTGTTACTGAGAGTGAGAAGCATCTTGTCTAACTTTTGCATTGAATAACACTTACCTGGTTCCCTCATTGTAGGGCTTAAAGAAGAGCAGTGAAAAGGAAAAGAAGAAGAGTAATTTGGAGCTCTTCAAAGAAGAACTTAAACAGTAAGTTTTAAATCTGTTAAAAGATTCGAGTGCCGGAGCTTAGATGTTCCTAAGACTTGTGGTGTGGTTATTAAAGTTGTAATATATTAAACACAGATTATATTCAGCTGTGATATATACTGTGTCTTGTAGAATACAAGAAGAGAGAGATGAAAGACACAAGATGAAAGGACGTGTTAGTCGCTTCGAACCGCTCTCCGGGACAGATGGAAGACGCTCCTGTAAGTGTTTTTTAAGTCACATGACTGCATTACGTGCACTAACTTGGCCTGTCAGGGCCCTTTCCTGCCTTACGCCACCCTCTGTCCCTTTGTCCACATCTACCCTGAAACAAAATTTATACTGCTTTTCTGCTTCTTTTAGCGGATGGTTCTTCACGAAGAAACCGTCCGTCCAGTGGTAATTTCGACTTAATATAGTGACCGTGAATACCTTCATCTTGCTAAGAAAATAATGTTGGTCCTGTCAGACAGCAGCAGGAAATTCTTTTCTCTTCTCTGTGTCTGCAGTTTTGGATGACTGTGCACCAGGTTCCCATGATGTTGGCGATCCATCCACTACTAACTTGTACCTTGGAAACATCAATCCACAGGTTTGTATCTAAACATGCATGAAGTGGAAGTAAAGTAAAGCATGCCATAAAAGGAGGGGCTTGAGCATGTTGCTATTCCTTAGAAATTTGCTACATATGCCCTTAATTCCAAGTGGTCATCAGATCTTTGTCTCCTCTGTGCACCTTGGAAGTAGGTGAAGTTGTGCCAGAAAAATGTGTTGCTTAATTCCAAGTGGGAAATACTTATGCAATGTCCAAGCTTCTCAATTTGCATCACTCTTATTACTTCATAGATGAATGAAGAGATGCTGTGCCAAGAATTTGGCCGGTATGGCCCACTGGCAAGTGTGAAAATCATGTGGCCGAGGACAGATGAGGAAAGGGCTCGGGAGAGGAACTGTGGCTTTGTGGCTTTCATGAACAGGAGGGATGCAGAGCGAGCACTCAAAAACTTAAATGGTACGAAGCCCAAATTCTTTTATAAAGTTGTTATATTACATCCTTTTATCTTCTTTCCAGTCCGCATGCGCCTGTACAATTAAATGCACATTTACTCCCATAACAGGAAAGATGATAATGAACTTTGAGATGAAATTAGGATGGGGAAAAGGTGTACCCATTCCACCTCATCCCATCTATATCCCTCCTTCCATGATGGAGCATACACTCCCCCCACCTCCCTCTGGCCTCCCATTCAACGCGCAGCCCCGAGAGAGGCTAAAGAACCCCAATGCTCCTCTGCTTCCTCCACCTAAAAATAAGGAGGAGTTCGACAAGGTAATTCAATACGTCAGCCTAGGATTTTCTCATGGGATATGGCAATGTTTTGTTAATTGTGGTGGTAAGATGTTAGCCATAATAAGCAGTCAGTACAGGATTTAGATTTTGAATTAGTTGTTATGTATAAGAAAGTGTGATTATCAAATGTCAATGTGTGGAAAATGCTCAGTGTAACAAAGAGGTGTTACTATGGTAAAGTATCAGGGTTGTTTGGCCTCTAGTAAAACTGACAGCAGGAAAGGAAAGTTATTGTCTTTTTGCACTTTTTAAATGCATTTTTTATATTTTTCACCTGTTGCCTTTGTAACAATACTCACATTCTATGTTTATTATCTGATGTGACTTCATATACAGACTCTGTCGCAAGCCATAGTCAAAGTGGTTATCCCAACAGAAAGGTACATGTTTTTCTTTTTTTTTTTTAAAATTGGTGTACAAACTTAGAAAAAAAAAACATCCCATAATGAAACTCAAAAGTATGATCATTTGATCACTGCATGCTACAGGGGGCTGGTCAGTGTGGATGAGCAATGGTTGAGGCAGCTGCACGCCGTCTTCATACTAGTACTTAGAATAATACTTACTGAAGTTTGTTTCACATCCCTCCATTATTCATATTTTCTTTACATGTGTAGCCAAACATCATTATAGAGCTTAATAACAATGCTGTTCAGAGACAAAGATCATTACTTTCACAGTCCCACTCCATACATAGACATTAAATCGTGTTTTTCAACTTTAGTGATGTTGTACTTTGGTACATACATGCTGATTCTAGATCCGTAGTTGTGAAAACCTGTTCTCTGACCATTGCTCACTCAGACAGTCTCCCCCCTTGGCCTCTGTCACTATGAGGAGTTCAGTAAATTTGGCTCCTGCTGACAAATCCAAACCTGCCATCATTAGTCTATATATGACCTTTGACATTGGCCTTGGTGAGCAGCACAAGTTGAACTGTCTGCAGCAGCGAGGGACCTGAAAAGCATCATGGGATGGATTGGGAAAGTATACAGAATTTTACCCCGTCATTGGTACGATCGGCTCCAATACAAGTAAATGTGATTTGTGTTGTCAAATGAAAGACATCCTTTGTCTTGTTGGCCACTTTAGGCTAATTGTATGCAGCCTGCACAATTTATTTCCTCTAAAAATTGTCACAGAAGAACTTTTAACAATCCCATTTGCACAGTTTTAAGTCGGTACCAACTCCACCAGTAGATAACCTGTTTTAGGCCAAAAATCATGTCCTGCTTTTTCACGTTACATTAGTAGGAAAGAGTGGGAATTGAAAGGCACTGTACTGACAAATATTCCTGTTAGTATGGTGTCTTATCAATGTCTTGCTCCCGTTGTTCCCAATTTCACTCATTCCCACATTGTGGAATTTGAACTTAGAGATATTTTATATGAAGGGTCCAAGCAGTGCAATGTAATTAAAAGCTGTTGCACTGTAGCCTCAAAGAACACAGGCATGAACTTGTAGACGTAATAAAAAAAGGCTTTTCTTTTCTTTTCTTTTTTAAATTGACATGAATGTTGTACTGTCACAAAATGTTTTTATATACATATTTTATTTTTTGCGTGTATTCATTGATGTTATATGTAGGCCCAGAGGTGTAGCCACAGTAATGGTTAATTTATTCCTGGTCATGTGACGCATTCTGACAGTCATCTGTTGTCTCATTTCCCCCGTCATTTAAACCATCGCCATAGTAAAGAATAAACGGGTATTGTGGTAAGATTTTAGAGTGATTTAGGCATCATCCTATGCCAAGTATATAATATTACAGTAGAAGTTCACTATTCAGGTATAGCTTAATACAGCTGCAGTTATGGCTTGCATCATTTCTTTGTGTGACATAAATTGTCTTTGCCTAGTCAGCTGTTGAGTGTGTCAGACCACCAAGAATAAATTAATCTTTAATTGGGAGGCTTTAGTAGTGTTCAAGAGTCCGTCCAGTCTGAATCCGTTTGCTTTAACTGTGTTTTTCTTGTAGGAATTTGCTCTCTCTCATCCATCGAATGATCGAGTTTGTGGTGCGTGAAGGACCAATGTTTGAAGCCATGATCATGAACAGAGAGATCAACAATCCCATGTACAGGTGAGCTTAGCTGCACATTAGAAATCTAGTGTTATTCTGTTAGCTAAAAGGCTTTATATGCTGAGTTATAAAGGTTGTGTATGTCTTTTTATCACAGGTTTTTATTTGAGAACCAGAGCCCGGCACATGTCTACTACCGATGGAAGCTGTACTCCATACTGCAGGTTAGTTTTCTATCTTGAAAAAAGTTGTAAAATTTCAGGGGCATTCAGCAATTCCACTGAGTTTCTTCATTTTATCAGTGTGTTCACTGTGATTTATTACTTCCTCAGGGTGAATCACCAGCCAAATGGCGAACAGATGACTTTAGGATGTTTAAAAACGGCTCTTTGTGGCGCCCGCCTCCTCTTAATCCATACCTCCATGGTCCTTATGATGACGGTGAGGAGGAGGAAGATGAAGAGGAGGCCAATAAGAAAGGCTGCTTAAAAGAAGAGTAAGAATATTTGTTTATATTCTGTTACGTCTATGCTGTATTTGCTTAACTGCAGACGTTCTGAGGTCTTTATTTGAAGGAACACTGGAGGCAGGCTTTGATTTCTAATTGGCTTTGCTGATGTTCCCACCTGCTCGAGTGTTCTTACAGCTGTAACTACTTTGCTGATAAGTGACTCAGTATTTAGAAATCAGCAGGATAGTTGAGTTTCTCTGCATATCCATTAATTTTAACATCAACTCACAGCTCACGCCTGCACTCACACTGCAACAGTTTTGCTAATCTAACATGAAAGTAAATGTAAAAACACAAACTGAGAAACTGAATTGTAAACTGTAATGGAATAAACTTGTGCTTTGCAATTGAAAACCGAGACCTACCCCCAACATACCCCCTCTGGAGCCCTACAGTTTCAGTGGACAGAAACACCTAACATTCACTTTTATTGTTAAAATTTTAGTAGGTGTATTAAAAAGAAAAGCAGCCACACAAATGTAGCTTTAATTTATTTTGGTCCTGGCTTTTAACTACTGTGACTGATATGAAAAGTACAGTAGTTCAGACATTTAACAGTTGGGTTTAAATGCAGTCCGTCCTCACTGTCCTTCATCTCTACAGGGAGCGGGACAAACTAGAGGAGATGTTGCGCGGTTTGACTCCCAGGAGGGCAGATATTGCAGAGGCCATGCTGTTCTGTCTCAGCCATGCTGAAGCTGCTGAAGAAATTGTGGAGTGTATCACAGAGTCCCTCTCCATCCTAAAGACCCCTTTACCCAAGAAGGCAAGACACTGACCAAAAAAAGAGAGAGACTTAGACTTGATAACAACCTGTTTATAGAATTACCTGAAAAACCTTCTAGAAACATAAACTCGTGTTTGCTCTTTGATGTTTCAGATTGCACGGTTGTATCTAGTTTCTGATGTGCTGTATAACTCTTCTGCCAAAGTAGCCAATGCATCTTACTACAGAAAATAGTAAGTTATGTTGTTTCTGTACATATTACCATCAATTTCACTTAGTAACTTCTTAAAAAAAAAAAAAAATTCATACAGAAAACTAATTGCTCTTCCTTATTCCTAATAGCTTTGAGACAAAACTCTGCCAGATTTTCGCCGACCTAAACGCAACTTACAAAACAATACAAGGTCACCTTCAGTGTGAGAACTTCAAGGTACCAAGTCTTGTTAAGTAAACTTCACTGCCTTGATAATTTATATAATTAAACATCCAGGTTACTCAGCTTTTTGTCCTGATTTTGTTTTGGTTTTTTTGTGCTAGCAACGGGTAATGTCATGTTTCCGGGCATGGGAGGACTGGGCTGTGTACCCTGACCCTTTTCTTATCAAGCTGCAGAACATCTTCCTTGGTCTAGTAAACCTCGCTGTGGAGAAAGAGCCTGTAAGCCTTGTTGTGGAGGTGAGGCTGTATTATTTAATCTTTGCAGTACCATTAAAGTTACTGTATTAATCTTGCTTTGAACATTTACCACGCTGCTACTAAATTTCCATGTTTTCTTTTTCCTCTACATTTGTATCAGCCTGAGCCAGCAGACGACATTGATGGGGCTCCTATCGGGGATTATGTAGACGGTACTCCACTGGAGGACGTGGATGGAGTGCCCATTGACTCAGTTCCCATTGATGGGGCACCAATCGATGGAGCCCCTCTGGATGACCTAGATGGAGTTCCTATCAAGTCCATGGAAGAAGACCTAGATGGAATACCTTGTGAGTAGTGCATATAATAACAAAGGATGTTTCCAAGAGCTATTTTACTGGATCCATCAATTTCCCAGTGACTCAGTTCTTTTTTTTTCTGGTTAATATAGTGGATCAGTCCAAGGATGCAACCTTCAAGGTAGCACCATCAAAATGGGAAGCAGTGGATGAGGCAGAGTTAGAATCTCAAGGTGAGGCCTTTTAAAGTGTCAGATTGGTTTTTACCTACATAATATTATCATAGCTGGCATGAGGGTGTTGCATTTACTTGGCTCGTATAATTGCCTTTGTTTGCTCCTCAGCTGTGACAACCTCCAAGTGGGAGATATTTGAGCAGCCAGAAGAAACAAAAAAGTAAGGTGTTTTTTTGTGTTCGTCTTTTGAGTTTGATGTTTTGTGAATGCCTTGGCACATCTTTTTTTAAAAATAAATTGCGTTCACCTCTGAAGGGATGAGGCGGACAGTGATGACGACAGGAGCCCTCGCTCAGAAGATAATCAGAGCTATTCCAACCCGATCAGAGATGACTCTGACTTTAAGTCAAAGATGTCTGAAATGAACGAGGAGAAGCGCTCTAAGCTCAGAGAGATAGAGGTACTTTACAAATACCTCAGACTGCATATGGCAATAGGCTGATTGTTTGGATTATTCTGCTTCATTTATTGATTGCATTTCTCCTCGCAGGTTAAAGTCATGAAGTTCCAGGATGAGCTGGAGTCTGGGAAAAGACCTAAGAAGCCTGGTCAGAGTATTCAGGAGCAGGTGGAACACTATAGGGACAAACTATTACAAAAGGTTTGTATTGGATCAGGTTTGCTTAAAGTCTGAATGAAAAATGCACACTTTTAATCATTTAAAACCATATATACACTATAACTTACATTTCATGAAAAATAAAATCAAAACTTAACAAGGGATTTTTTTTGGGGGGGGGTCCCTTTCTTTAGGAAAAAGAAAAAGAAAAACTGGAGCGGGAGAAAGAGAAGGAAAAGAAAGAGAAGGAGAAAGCTGAGGCACGGTTGAAAGAGTTAAAGAAGGAAAAAGAGGAGGACACACCAACCAGAAAGGAGAGGTGAGACACCTGTTTAGTTGCTGCGTGCTTTTCAGTGGTTCAAAGTGTGGATCTAGGTGTTTTTTTGTTTGTTTTTTTGGTGCACTTCATGGAACATTGGATTTATTTAATTTCCTGTGTGACAGATATTTGTCCCCTCCGGTTGATAGGAAGCGGCGTCACAGTGGGTCACCGAGCCCAACGCGGAGCAGCAGCAGACGAGGCCGGTCGTCCTCACCCCGTTCAGAGCGGTCAGAAAGATCAGAGCGCTCCGACCGATCATACTCTAAAGACACATCCTCGCGTTCTTCTCATAAAGACTCTCCTCGATCCAGCAACAAAAAGTCATCCAAGAGGTAACATTGTGTTTAACCGCTTCTAATATTAACATTTTACCATACACAACGTGCTTTAAGTGGTCACTAAGAGTAGAAAAGTGCTACATGTGTTGGGCTACACCTGAATATTCAAAAAGTTGGATAATTTCTTTTCTGGGTATTCACCTTTTTCTTTTCCCCTCCCCCTTTTCTTATTTAGATCCCCGTCATCACCTCGCACACCCAAACGATCCAGGAGGTCGCGCTCCAGGACACCCAAGAAATCAGCTAAGAAGTCCCGCTCCAAATCAAGATCTCCACACCGATCTCACAAAAAGTCAAAGAAAAGCAAACACTGACATCCTTTTTTTTTTTTTTTCCTTCCCCAACTCCTCCCTCCTATTCTCTGCAACATGTTGTATAAAAATTGACTGATTTGGCAGCTGAAGATTTCTGCCCTGATGTTAAAGTGAGGACAATGAAGTGTGGAGGGTTTTGCATGGGTTTCCATCTGGTGTACCGAATAGATGGGGCCACTGCTGTTTTATATTGTAAAAAAAAAATAAATAACGTGCTTGTGTTTCCTGATTCCCATCACCTCCAAATGGAATTCATCCATGTGGTAGACCACACCTGTAAAGAGTGTGACGACAATAGTCTTATTCATGCTGTCATTTTCTGTTTTTGTAGTTCACATTAAAAATAATTCCTAATAAACAATTTTTTTTCTTTTTTTTTTTTTCTTTTTAAACAAAGAGCTGATGTAGACACACTTGAATCATGTTTTGATTTTTATTTCAGCTGGAACATTATGTAAGGGTACATCTTTACAGGGAGTCTGTTTGGTAAGATTTTTCATTTCATTTTGAAGTTCAGTGTTTTTGCAAATAGTGAATAGAAATTAAGCAATCTCACTTAGGGCCGAAAGTGCTTATCAGGGCAGTAATGGTTTACTACAGCCATGTTTATTTCAGAGCTTAGCCTGTGCCGCCTTTAGTTGATCTCTGAGTTCCAAATAGGCTATAGAGGAGAGGTGCACCTCATCTGGTCCATCAGCGATGCGCAGAGTCCGCACATATGAGTACCTGAAGACAAATGTAACATTGGCATCATGGAAGGCATTTATCAAATACCCATTTTTGTGTTGGGAGGGGTCCAAACTTACATCTGTACTAGTGGGACGTCTCCAGACACACCTGCACCACCATACACCTGTATGGCTATGTCCACCACCTTGCAGGCCATTCTTCCTGCTGCAACCTTGATCATAGCAATCTAAGAGGCAGTGATAAAGATAAATGGTAGAGTTCAAAAGACCACAGCCCTTTCCCAATTCCATCCTACAGTGGATTTTAAGCTGGGATTGCATACGCTATATTGCCAAAAGTATTTACTCATCCAAATTACTGAATTTAGGTGTTCGAATCACTTCCATGGCCATAGGTGTATAAAATCATGCACCTAGTCAAGCAGACTGCTTCTACAAACATTTATGAAAAAATGGGTCACTCTCAAGAGCTCAGTGAATTCCAGTGTGGTACTGTAATAGGATGCCACCTGTGCAACAACTCCATTCGTGAAATTTCCTCGCTACTAAATATTCCACAGTCAACTGTTAGTGGTACTATAATAAACTGGAAGCCACAAAGTGGTAGGCCATGTAAAAACAGAGCAGGGTCAGCAGATGCTGAGGCACATAGGGTGCAGAGGTCGCCAACTTTCTGTAAAGTTAATCGCTACAGACCTCCAAACTTTATGTGGCCTCCAAATTAGCTCAGGAACAATGCGTGCCCAAACTTCATGGAATGGGTTTCCATGGCTGACCAGCTGGATCCAGGCCTTACATCACCAAGCACAATGCAAAGTGTCGGATGCAGTGGTGTAAAGCACGCTGCCAGTGGACTCTAGAGCAGTGGCGAGGTTGGTCTGTGGAGTGTCTGGCATCTGATGGATGAGTCTGGGTTTGGAGGAGGGGGGATTAGGGCGCCTTAGTTCCAGTGAAAAGGAACTCAATGCTTTAGCATACCGAGACATTTTGGACAATTTCCAGCTCCCAACTTTGTGTTCATAACTGTGCACCAGTGCACAAAGCAAGGTCATAAAGACATGGATCAGTGAGCTTGGTGCGGAAGAACTTCACTGGCCTGCACAGAGTCCTGACATCTACCCAACAGAACATCTTTGGGATGAATTAGAGTGGAGACTGTGAGCCAGGCTTTTTCATCCAAGATCAGTTTCTGAATTCACAAATGCACTTATGGCAGAGTGGTCAAAAATTCCCATAAACACCTCTGTTATGGGATATCACTCAAGTTCATATGTGCGTAACGGCAAGCAATTGAATACTTTTGACAATATAGTGTATGTTATTATAAAACTGACTTTACACACAGTGGGATGCAAAAGTTTGGGCAACCTTGTTAATAGTCATTATTTTCCTGTATAAATCGTTGGTTGTTACGATAAAAAATGTCAGTTAAATATATCATATAGGAGACACACAGTGATATTTGAGAAGTGAAATGAAGTTTATTGGATTTACTGAAAGTGTGCAATAATTGTTTAAACAAAATCAGGCAGGTGCATAAATTTGGGCACCACAAAAAAGAAATGAAATCAATATTTAGTAGATCTGCCTTTTGCAGAAATTACAGCCTCTAAACGCTTCCTGTAGGTTCCAATGAGAGTCTGGATTGTGGTTGAAGGTATTTTGGACCATTCCTCTTTACAAAACATCTCTAGTTCATTCAGGTTTGATGGCTTCCGAGCATGGACAGCTCTCTTTAACTCACACCACAGATTTTCAATTAT